>JAEIIU010050026.1:429-10820 GCA_018874675.1 Drosophila baimaii
GGAAATGACTCCTTCACTGCGTTGCAAACTTCTGACTAAAATTATAATACCCTGCAAGGGTATAAAAAAATCATGTATAATGTAAAATGTATGTAAAATTTAAAATTCATATGTAAAATATATCAATTTGGACCGATCTCTCCATTGACAGCTATATGATATATTGGTCCGATTATAGGGTGTGGATATATTCATATTAAAGGGGCACAAATGAAGTTTCATTTGAATATCTTGAAAAATAGCAAAAATATGCCAATTTTCCGCGATTGTTTCTATGGCAGCTATAAGATATAGTAGCCCGTTCCGATATATATACTGCTTGCAAAAGATATAAGAATATCCTGAAAATTGCAGCCCGATAGCTCAAAAACTGAGAGACTAGTTTGCATATAATCCCACAGACAGACGGACAAAAAGACACACAGACAGACGGACATAGATAGATCGACTCGGCTGGTGATGCTGATCAAGAATACTCATTCACTGCGTTGCAAACATCATAACAAAACTATAATATCCTGCAAGGGTAAAAAAGGCTTATGCATTTATGTATATAGATAGTAGACTTATAGCCCCTTTAACTCTTAAATAATGCAGTATATTCTGTAAATCTATAGTTCTTTCAAGGAAATGACACCATCTAATTCCAATTAATTGTTATCAAGTTTATTTTGTTATAATAAATGGCTTTTTCACACTTAAGCACTTGAAACACCTGCCAGCCGACTTCCCATACTTCAGCAAATTGGCTCCACCGGCAGAATGCCCTCGACCAGGCCCAGAATGATAGCGGTAATCTCGTACCAGGCCACATTCTCCAGCACCACATTCATTGGCGGCACAATAAGTTCCTCCATAAACTGGGAAACCTCAGTGGGATTGTCGTTGATCATGATCTCCAGATACTCCTTGATGAGATCGTTAATGAACTTGGAGTACAAGCGGCTGTTCATGATGCCTGTGGTCTGGGAGTTGGCCTCTCCCAGCTCCCAGTTCACCTTCCAGCTCTTCACGTACACACCGCTGGTGGCCGACTTTGGACGGATAATGAAGCTACCATAGGCTCGGAAGTTGATCAATTCGAGGACGAGCGCTCCATCACCCCACAGGGAGAAATCGGCACCAAAAAGACGAGCCAAGATGTTAAGTTTGTAGTTTGAGCTCTTCACGGATATCTTGGGGAAGTTCATGTCAAACTTTATGGTATGCAAAACGTTGTTCCATTCCAGCTTGGAGAACTCGTAGCCATCCAGACCCTCGAGAATGACTTCAGTGAGGTTTCCCTGGCAGCTGTGGATTGATAAGTGTTTATATGAAGAAGGAATTTGTACGATATTCGTGCTGGCCAAAGGATTCTTTGTTTTCTATATGGTATTTACCCAAAGTTCTCTGTTCTGGCATCGATATCTTTGTAAGCAATCTGAGCTGGGGCCAAAATAGGAACCCCCCGTGCCGGATAACCACACCGCATCTGCAGACGAATGAACTCCGTCAGCTCGCGAAGTTCATCATCGAACAGCTTGGCAGAGCCCAAGGCGCTGCAGCAGAGAAGGGCCACCAAAACTACACAAGTTCTCATTGCGAATGCCAAACAGTAACTGGTAATGATTCAACCAACAAGTTAGGTACGATTAGCCACTTAAGTAGCCACAATCGATAAGATTGGATTAGGCCAGGTGGCAGGGAGATAAGGTGTCAAGTTTCCAATTTCATTCCGATGTTATTTCAAAGAGAGCCCACAAGTAACCCTCGGAGTAAATTGGGAACATAATCAAAGAAAAGTCCCATATCGGCTCTCTTCCATTCTCTCTTGGTGCAGCTTGCTTTGCGGAAAGATGTTTCGCTCTCTCTCTCTTTCGGGCGTAAGGCTAAAGCCACCAGCAACAACATTTCATTCCGATGTTATTTCAAAGAGAGCCCACAAGTAACCCTCGAAGTAAATTGGGAACGGAATCAAAGAAAAGTCCCAGATTCATTCTCTTTTGGTTAAAGTGCGGGAAGATTACCGAAAAAGAGAGTTGTGCCGCTAAGCTCTCAGAGAGAGCTTCACATTTTGTCTCTCTGAATACAGTTAGGCGTAATCCCAACAGAAGCAAAACAACCGACATAACTGCAAGGGAGAGACTCTTTTAAGTTTCTTGTCGTTCTCTTTGAGAGAGCAATCGAATCAGCCCATTTAACGAGCTCTTATTTAAAAGAATTGAAATAAAAGAAAAGGTCGTTTATAAACAAATTAAACCATTTAACATTTCAAGTTCATTCACTGACCTATTACCACAGTAACATTGTATCTTGATGGTAAGCTACATTTTCGGAAATACACAGAAAATTGGATGGGGATCCGCGCAAAAATGAAACCCCTAAAAGTAGTCAATGGAATCAATGTATCGACAAGTGTTTATTTTTTAATCAGCCGCTAACCTAGGCCCAGGGATCGGCAGAGGGATCGCAGTCGGCGACAATCGGATCATCCTCGCTTTCGCCATCGCTACTGGACAGGATCAGGTCCACGACAGTCCAGAAGTCCTTGCCCTTCAGCATCTTGTTCACGGGCGGCACAATGGTGTCCTCAATGGTGTCGGAAATGGCCTGCTGATTGTTATTGATGGCCTTCACCACGATGTTCTCCAGCTGACGGTTAATGGCGCGGTTGATCTTGCCATTGCCCATGAATCCAGAGATGTCCGACTCCACGGATCCCAGGGAGATGGTGGTCTTGAGCGAGGTGATCTTGGCAGAGCCCCACAGCATGGGAAGCTTGTACTTCAGGGTGCCGGCAATGCGCAGGTTGTTCAGGTCGAACAACAAGTCGCCGGATCCCTCGTACTCCACGGACAGACCCAGCTGACGCAGGGCATCGATCAGGGTGTCAGTGCTGTACTTCTGGGCGGTGGTGTCGATGTTCTGGAACAGGAAATCGAAGGTCACCTTGCTGGTGATCACGTTAAGCTTGAACTTCTGGATCTTGAAGTCATCCAGGCCAGCGATCTTGAGGTGGAACACGTTGTTCAGGGTCTCGAAGATGCCCTTCTTGAAGTCCAGGTTGAATTCGTTGACGCGAAGGGGGGCCAGCACCGGAATGCCGTACTGGGGCCATCCGCACTCCATGTTCTTCTGGAGTTTGCGGATGAAGCGACGTGCCTGCCAGGACACAATGAATTGCGGCGCAACTGGAGAGTTGAAGATAGTTTTGGTGAGGTTCTCAATTTAGTTAGGTTATATATTGTTTTCTTGTTTCTAACGAATCATTTTACTGTATAAATTACTCAGAAATAAACATCCATTACTCTTTGAATTATTAGAGAATTAATTATATGTAATTGAAGTCCTTGAAAACGAAGTCCTTAACTCTCAACAATTTTACTTTGAATGAAATCAGAATTGGGTCTAGATCTCTATACACATAATTTACAAGAAGAACTATCTCCTTTCAAACCCTGCTACCACCTCGTCTCACCTTCGACTCCCTCTGCGGGCTCCACAAACAGATCGATGTCACCATTCTGATCCGCCAGCTCCCTCAGACGCTGCTCCACACGATTGGGCAGAGTGCCGGCGGCACAGGCGGCCACCAGGCAGGCCAAGACTACTAGGAAACGCATTGTTGATTGTTGCTTTCAGTAACTCAACTTGCTACTGAATTGGCTAACCCCCGGCCAGAGACTTATATACCAAAATCAATCCGGGGCGATAAGGCCAGCGGAGATACTGGGCGAAGATAGCAGGCGGAATGGGGGCTAATTAAAACGTAGATCGCTGGCTCGCTTGAATTGCTCTTTTCTTTATTGGTGGTTAGTTTTGGGGCCTTAGTCTACGTTCCTGGACTCCACGGCCAGCCAGGGGGCGGGCGTGGGGTTGCAAGTGCCGGTGACGGCGGACAGCATGCTGAACAGATACCAGATCTTGTGACCCTTCAACACCTCGTTAACCGGAGGGCCAAAGATCTCGGCAATCTTGGAGCTGATGGCCGCCTGGTTGCCATTGATGAAGGCTGGCACCTCCTTGTCGATCATGTCGTTGATGAACTCGTTGATCCTGCCGTTGCCCAAGATGCCGCCAATGTTGGAGGACACGCTGCCCAAGCCAATGGCAACCTGGAACTTGTAGATCTTGATGGAACCGAAGATGAAGGGCATCTTGTACTTGAACTCGCCCTGAATGGACAGATCATTCAGGCTGAAGGACAAGGGTCCAGTGCTCTCGTAGCGCACACTCAGTCCCAGTTCCTTCAGCAGGTCGACGAAGGTGTTGGTGTCCAGGAAGTGGGCGCTGGCCTTGATCTGACTGAACTTGAAGTGGAACTTGACCTTCTTGCTGAAGGTGTAGCTGACCTTCAGCTTCTTGATCTCCATGGTCTCAAGGCCATCGAGGCGGAAGCGCAGGAACTGCAACAGGGTACTGAGGGCAAGGGTTAGACATACAGGGTGATACTCCCTAACCCTTAGAGATACTCACTCGACAACCGACTCGGCCAAGTGGATGCGCAGATCAGCATTGGTGTAGGGGGCCACGGGGGGGATTCCGTACTGGGGCCAGCCGCAGGGCATTTGGTTAATCAGACCCTGGATAGCCTTCTTGGCCGATCCGTTCAAGATCAGGCCCTGGGTATCGGGCTTGGCGGCTGTTTGGGGATGAATTACAGCTGCTTTATTGCCCCACGACTGATAGGCTAGGACACTTACGATTCCGCTCCACCAGCTGGTCCCACTGCTCCTCGCTCAGAAGCTCCACCTCGTAGGCTGCTACGCAGGCCAAAAGGGCCACCAAAACACAGACGATAGCTTTCATTGTATTAGCCACCTGATTGTTGTGTCCCGGCGACCGTTGGCTTTTATAGCAAAAATTGGTCAGCAGAGGGGGCGGGGCCCGGATGACTTAGCCAGGCTAACAAACACATGGTAATCACTTCAACTGATTAGGGGATCACGATTTAGCGCTCCCGATTTAGCGCGAAGGAATTCAATCACTCTGAACATGGTTTTTCTCAGACCACAAAGCCAAAAAGCACTTCTATCGCTTAAGTGGCTTGTTTTGGCGTAATCTCGACGGCCAATTGGCCAATCGAATGTCAAATTCGTTTCGAGAACATTTATGGTCTATCATTGCGACACACACACACGAATGGCTTACCTATAGGCAAATGCCCTGGCTACTGGGGGGAAGAACTACGTCAAAGTCAATGCAGGTGTCCACGGATTAATGCTATTATTGACTGATTCGTATCTCTCGATTGGGGGTAACTTCTGTTTTTTCTTTTTTGCCAACCCACACGGCCTCATACTCTTCACAAAACCTTGCAGGGCCTCAACAAGTGATTTATTGCCGACTTTGATTAAGATTTTAATCGGTGGCAACCATTACATATGCGGAAAAACTCCGCCAAAACAGGTGGAAACTTTAGGGTTCATAACTCACTTAGAGAGTATTCGTCTGGCCACCTGGCATTCGTCGTCTGGGTTACTTATTTATAGATTTAACCGCGAAAGTCCTTTAAATAAGCTATTCCCAGCTATCGGTCATAAATCTTTCTACGGCACTCAGGAGTGGTCTGATTGTAAATCAAATAACAAACTTTTCGCAGACTTTAGATCCAGAGAAGTGCATGGATTATATTATAATCCGAAACAAACAAGGCCTTCCTGCGTTTTAAAAGTATTTCCGTTGACGTATATGGGTGCAGGTGGTGTCTTTGTTTGTACTTCAAATTGAAATGTATGATATCAAAGGACATATTAGGGATAATAAGTATGTTGTATGGTTTGTCAACAATATTTACAGCAAGGCTGATTAAAAACGTTTAGATCCTACAACTGAAATTAGTTTTATTTAATAACTAAGGGTTTAACTATTCCCTGAGGTTATTCCCAATTTCATAAAAGGCATAACTATGCCCAGGGATTATTGCCACTATCATAGGAGACCAACTAATCCCGGGGGTTATTGCCAATATCATAGCGGACACACCCTAAACAGACTTTGATCACACTTCCCTCCCAGCAAGAGGGGAATGTTTTTGTTTAAGTTTTAGGTATACCTATATAAGTGATACCTGGCATAAGTAGCTTCCGTATCAGAATGGCAGATCTGATCATTTCCTCGGGATAAGTACCCTGATTTATATAACAAATTGAAATTAAAAAAGTTGGCCAACCGGGAAACCGTGGCCAGATAAGACAGCAATAAGGCATCGATCCAATGGCCGTCCCACCAAACCGCCCCGCCCCGCCCCGGTGGCTAATCAATCGTTCTCGGTCGGAGAACGGAGCGGAGCCCCTTATCACTCGCCCCACCTGAACGGGGGAGGTTCGTCTATAAAAAGCAGCTCGCCTGGCAGAACGGTTGAGTAGTATAAATACCGTCTGTACTGCGATCAGTTGGTAGGACTCTCAGTCAAAGCAATAATGAAAATCTTTGTGGCTCTTTTGGCTTTTGTGGCCGTCGCCAGCGCCGGCACGGTGGGCGAGCCCATTGGTGAGTATCGATGATGACTAAGCCGCCACAATCAGAAGTACATTTACGGTATATGTATCTAGGCACCCACTCGATCTCCAGCACGATTGTGGACATTATCGAGGGCGTGAAGGAGCAGATGCCTTGCGGCTTTGCCGGTCTGGGCATTCCGCCCATGGCTCCCCTCAGGATCGACCATCAGGAGGTTAACATCGATACCAGCGCTGTGAAGGCACAGGGAACCATTGATCACTTCACCCTGAATGGCCTGAACGATTTCGATATCGATGAGATGAAGGTCAACGCCATCACCAGCAAGGTCACCTACAAGTTCGTCTTCCGCAACGTGAACGTGGACACCACCTACGACCTGAGTGTGCTGCTGAAGAAGTTCGGCTTCACCATCAACCTTGTGGGAGCTGGCCATGCCAAGTTCGCCATCAAGGATATGGTCATCTGGGGCACCCTTAAGTACTCTCTGGGCGTGATCAGCGGCAACTTGAAGCTGAAGTCCCTGGAGGTGCGCACCCACCTGGGCGAGGTTGACTCCGAGATCGAGGGCATCCTCGGCGATGGCACCATCAACGAGAAGATGAACGAGTACCTGGCCGAGGCTGTCGAGATGGCCATCAACGAGAACGAGGATCTGATCGCCGACACCATCGAGAGCATTGCTCTGCCCGCTGTCAACAGCGTCCTGGACGATGTCAGCCTTGCCGAAATTATCTCCGGAGCTGGAGGCGGCGAGGGTGGTGAGAAGGAGGTCTGCATTCCTCCCGAGTTCGAGTGGTAATTAAATCATCGTTGATTAAACAAAAAACGCTTTTGAATTAACTAGTGTTGTGGTTCTATCTCTTTTTTTGGCTTGGGTTTTTAAAGGGTTATCTGTGGTCTTAATGATCCTGTCTGGCTGCCCACTTGAGTGAGGTCTTACAAGCTTTCACAGAATTTACAACTTACTTACCGATCTATTTCATTGGGAGCTTATCTCAAGTATTGTCTTATCGTTCATAAAACATTTGCCAAATTATTTGCCGATTAAGAATGCTACTTCAGTAAGTACACAGGAAGAAAATGACTTCAAAAGCTGTATTCAAAATAGGAAAAAAAATAAAAGGTACAAAAAATAAGAAACCTACACATGTACCACATCTTTCAGCAAAGGAAGCAGCATCAAGAGACCAAAGAGCAGGTGCTCCTACACTGTAACTGACAGATAATGAAAGAGTGTCTTATCTTAGACGTTCTTTAGATTCCCTTTCAATCGAGCTTTATTTTTGAAAAAAGCCATATAAGGTCTTCTTTAGAAATACATATTTTACTAATTTTACAAAACTTGTATTAAATCAGCCTCCAATCGAATATAAAATCAAAATTATACAATACAATACAATCGAATTGATGTTTTTTCCTATTATTATTATACGTGAAGTATTGCCTCCTTTTAGGTACAATACTTGAGGTACATTTTCATCGAGCACAGATAGTTTATCTCAAGGGGCCAATGCCTATATAAGAGCTATGCCTCGGCCAAGCTTTGACTAGTGGTTTTTGCTACCTCAAAGGTTTAACTTGTGTGCACTGTGCCGGCATAAAAATGAAGTCTGTCCTTTTGATTGCACTTATCTTGGCCCTTGGCAGCTGCTATGGCGCCGAATTCGCTGAACCTATGGCCGGTAAGTGTAGCTCTTTTGATAAAACAAAATCGACAATTTTATTAAACGCAGCCGTTTTTAGCTCAGGACAGGTCTATTTCCAGCGTGATCGTCGATCTTCTGGAGTCCTTGAAAGTGCTTCTTCGCAATGGATCCCCGAGCCACGGAATTCCCGTATTGGCCCCCATGACGTTCGATAAGAGAACCGTCAAGTATAGCACGGGAGAGTTGAGCTTTGAGGGTGAATTCGAGGACTTTATACTGCAAGGCCTGGATGGTTATGAAGTGATTATCATGAATGTGGACGTGATCCGGGGCCGCATTACGTTCGAGATGAATTTTGAGAGTGTTAACATCACCACCGTGTATAAGGCGGATGTGGGCAGTGGCTATCGCGTGCAGCGCGAAGGTGGTGCCTTCTTTGCCCTTGAAAACCTGAACATCCAGGGTAGGATCAACTACTCCCTGGGTTTGCTGTCCAAGAATCTGGCCGTGAAGGACATCCTGGTCTACCCCTCGGTGGGCAATGTCAACTCGCAGGTCGAGAACCTGTCCAAGTACCGCATCCTGAACCGTAAGATGAACGAGATCGTCGAGGAGTTCGTCTCCCTGGCAATCAACGACAACACAGACTTCGTCGCGGATTGGGTTAACGAGCTGGCCACCCCCATTTGCAACGAGATGATCGGAGACCGCACTCTGAGTGATATCATCGGCATTATCACGGGAGGAGGAAACTAACTGCCAAATATCCACAATAAAGCCAAAAAATTCCCGATTTTAGTATTGCATCAATATTCTGCGGTGGGTCCATAAACATGTGCGAGCGTTTTATTGGCCTGCTTACCACCAGCAGCTGAAAAAAACACGCAAAAACACCCCAGCCATTTGGTTAATCTAATCACTCAGATTAAGCTTATAATAGCATTTCCTTCGCCAAAATTGATTAGGCCAACTGGGGGACCAAGTGTTATAGCTATACATGGCCATTAGCTTTAGTCTTTTCAGCTTTTAGTTTTTCATATTTTAGCGGTTTTCACTAAAAAGCAATCAATTTCCCAAAATGGTAATGGCTAGGGTTTTAGCGATGAAATGCTTTCGGACTTAATTTTAATATCATTTTAAAAAATTTAATATATTTACGTGTGGGTTTCAAAGGAACACCTTTAAAAACAATCACTCAAGAATTATTCGTAACAAAAATATGCATTTAAAATGTATTTTTTGGTATTTTTACAACCTCTTTTGGGTTTTTGTGTAGAAAACCGAGACGCTTCTACATATGACATACATTAAAGAAAAAAAATTGCATACTTTTTGGCTGATTCGAAAGTTCAATTAGTCAATGCCATATAGCTCTCATTAGCGCAGAGATAATTTAGTTCTATCAAATCCAAGTTAATAAATCCTCTAAATTATTTAAGATTAAGGGAAAACGATTACGTAAAATAATACTTTGATACAAAACGACACATCATTTGAGTGACGCCAGCTCTACATGTTAAAGCAAATGAAAAATGTTGGTCAGATCGACCCACCAGAGGTCGCTAGTACTATTTACATTGAGGAAAAAATGTAATATCCTGGTTATGTCAACGTAAATTTGCGAAAGTATCGTATGTCATATGGTTTTTCATACGACATACGATAATTTCGCAAATCTGCGTCGATATGTAATATATATGTTGATCAAAAGCACCAACCGAGTCCACTAAAATAATGTTTATGTTTGTCTGTTTTTTTTTTCTATTCATAACTTTCAGCTCAGTCCTTTCTGATACGATCGGTTCTAATGCCAATATCTCAATTGTTCTCAAGGATGGTTTAAGAAGATTTTATGAAGATTGCAATATTCTTCGTTAAATCTGATCCGACTTTATCACTAGGATTACCTACAAACGATCGAGACCAATTCGTATATTTCCGTGGTTTTAAATTGCTTATGGCACCAAATGTGTTAATTGCATTAACCCTCTGCAGCACGGTGGGAAGACGTATATCCCTCCTAGGAAACTATAATTTTTTCAGTTTTCAAGTTCTTGTAACTCGACTTTTATAATTTTTTATTTAAATTTACTATATTAACATGTTGAGCATTCGATATGTTTACTTTTTAATCGAAAGTTGTTAATGAGTTTGATAAGATTGATAAACAAACAGTAAAAAAAGTTCCTTTTTGCAAAAAAATGTGTGCTTCAAAGGGTTAAGGGTACCTACATTGCCTGCGCACACCTATCCTTTGTCTAATGTATTTAAATTTTTTCATATCGAAATATTCTATGGGGA
>JAEIIU010050028.1:0-37291 GCA_018874675.1 Drosophila baimaii
GTTTTTGGGCGTGTAACCCCTTTGTCAAATATGAATTAGATTAGCGACCTTGTAATTTATTAGTTTTAATAGCGAAAATATGTCAAATTTTCCCGATCGTTTCTATGGCCCCTTCGCTGCGTTGCAAGCATCATGGCAAAATTATAATACCCTCTGCAAGGGTATAAAAACTTATATTAATAAATGAAGTAAACTTAACTCACCACATTCGCAACGAAAAGAAATGAAGCTATGCTGCGTATACTTGAATGGAAACGTTTTTCCAGATACTATATAAAATATGTATTATAATATGTGAGGAGAGAACATATAAGAGATTACTTGACCTACCTCGTACGATGAGCCCACCTGTAGAGCGGAATAGACTGGCAAGTAGATATATGAGACAATCAATCCTTGAACAATAATTGGTATGCAAATAAGACAATATTGTGTGCCGTAATTGTAGATTTCTGCGGGTGTACCAAGAATTGCAACGCCCGAAATACAGCTGGAAATAAAGAGAAAAAAATTTAGATGAGAATATAATCTTAGTGGATAGCTTAATTAGGTCTCTCACCTGGCTATCAAACTCATGGCTACGGGAAGCACTTTCAAATTGTGGGATCCCATCAGATACTCGTTCATCTTATCCGATCCCAAATCCCGCTTCGAGTTCTTCACGGGAACAGCAGTTGGTGTAGGGCATGTTTCCGTATTCTTTTTGCTTTTTCTATATTTTAAATATGATTAACCCTTGATGGATTTTTCTTAAGATCTATTACTTTAGATCTACTCACTTGATCCAACCGTAATACACTCCTATGCCAATGGATAATATGGTCGTGCCCAGAAACACGACATAATCGACGATGCCAAACCTGTAGCTGTCCATTCCTAACGACTTCTTCTCGTCAAATGTCGATGAAAATCACTTCATATTGTCCCTGGAACTGAGATAAGCTTTAATTTTGGTAATATAACTATAGGGCTATTTAGCTATCTGAGATTCCTATCTGGAGTGTGCCTATAATCTTTAAAGTGTCTTATCGAAACCATTTCCAGACTTTTACATATATCTTAATGTTTTTTTTTATAGCTTGAAAGTAATATATCCCTTGTAGATATCCTGAAAAAACCCGAAAAGCAAGCGGTCTCAAGAGAGTGAAAGTGTCTTTTCCATTTAAAAGGAGAACACAAAAGGCAGGAGCAGTTTTAGCGAGTGTCTTTTGTGGATCTATAATAAAAAGAGAACCATTCGGCCTTAAAATAATGAAAACAGTACAAAAATCCAACTCATCCTTAACAATTTAAATATTACACCATTTTAGAACATTTATTTGAAAACTTTATTACATTTGTATAGCTAATTTTCTAGTCGAATCCTTATTATATTCCACCAATAAGTTGTGTTTCAGCTTCAGGATTTGAGGCCTAAGGAATTTAAATTCTTAATCTATAAAATGGATGTATATAACTTCTTCTTGATATGTTTACATTTCGGCTAAGACTCTTTCTTAGATTCTAAATATATATTACTTTCTTCTGATTTCCTGGAGAGGAATGTATTTATTTCTAAGATTCGTGGAAGGGTTTCTTCTTCTCTTTAATTCGTTTAAAAGTTGCTTGATATGTTTACGATTTGTTTGCTCTTACGTTCTATAAGATGTTTTTGGTTCTTAAAAGGCTAACAAGTGCTCCATTGATATGTATCGTTTGCGATTTGTGGATCAACAAGTTGAATAACTTAAACTAAACTAAATTTGTGACTTAAGTAACAGAGAGAGAGATAACATCGCTAAAAAGCGGTCGTGTGAAGGATCAACCTGGATTCTGATTCTCCTTTTTGTTTTCGCTGGGGGGTGGCATCTTAACTACTTATCACAGTTTTCGAAAAAGGGTGCTTCTCCTCCTCCTACTCCTAGAACTCCCCTGCCTTGGGGGGATTGACAGCTCCGCAAGCTTCTTTAAAATTGGTGGCATTCAGCGGACTAAAGTAATCCTCGTGCAGGAAGCGTATGATGTTCTCAATGGGACACAGATCGGCCTTATTTCCCCTGGAATCCCTGGTTACCCTTAGGCTCTTGCCACCCTCACAGAAATCAATCTGTTGGGTCACATCTCGACCGTTGTAAACCACACGGAAATAGTAATCCGTGTGCGCCTCACTCCGGTACACTTCGAAGGCCAATCTGGAGGCATATGCTATGGTCTGTCCCTGGCTGGGACTGATAATGCCCAAGGCCGCTGTCAGATATTGCATGGTGCAATCGTGTCCGGAATATAGCACAAACTTGGTCCTATCCCCGGAGATCATCTTTAGCATATAGCTGACTATGTGACGGATCATTCCATAGGAACGCAGCAAGCCGGATAGCTTGTAGTATGAATGACCAGCGGAGCGTTGGGATAGCTCGTCTGCAAATGACATTAGGGTGTCCACATGGGCGGGTTCCACACAGCCCTCTTGGGGGGATTCGTCCGCCAGCACCGAGGGGTTGCCATTTTCTACCTCTGGGGAATCCGGCTCCAGCTGCTGGCCTTGTGCCTCCTGAGGAAGAATGTAAATTATATTAAAAATAAATAGAGATTTAGGTAAAGAATGCTAGTTATCTCCTTGCTTTTGGTATCCTTTAAAAGGTTCCTTAGCTTACCTGCAGTAGATTGGCGGCCGTTTCATCCTGATCTATATTGATCACATCCACCAGCTCCTGATTGGAGTTCTTCTTCACGGATTTGGGAGTCACAGGTAGCTTTTTCCTCCGGCAAGGCAGTGCAGCATCATGACATAGCACCGTCAACAAGGCATCCACCACCTCAAAGGGATTACTGATGCCATTGGGTGTGTGCTGTAGTATAGTGCCGCCAATCCACTGCATCACGCCCAGGACATCGTTACGTTTCAGGAGCTGCTTATCCCCCATGGCTTCCAATCTCTTCCTAAGCAACGCCGACTGGGGACAACTGCATTCGCTAAAACAAAAGGCCATGCTATGCGATTCTCGGACATTCAGGGCCAACCATTTATCCGCCGGCAGCAGGGAGAATAACATGGCCAAAGCTGATTGGAATGTGCGACGATAGCGTGTGGTAAAGACCACCACTTCGTCGGAATTCAATAGAGTATGTGGCGTTGTTTCCACCGAAGCACGATTGGGGTTAGGCTTGAGCAGGAGTCCCAGGGCATGGGCATACACCTGATGCATGATGTCGCCAACATGAAGCAGCTGCGAGATGCCCCTGAGGGAGAAGGTATAAAAGAAGGTATATTATTTCAGGGCTCCTTGTGGAGCCTCCACACTCACTTGTAGGTAAGCTGCCCTAAGGGACAACCACGCTCGGTGGCCGGAAGCAGGGGAAACCCATGAAAAGGTCCCACCTTGTTCCAGTACATGTGATTCGAACCCGAGGCGGAGCTGCTGGAATTGTGCAGAAAGCTGCGATATCTGAGAGAAGAAAATAAACATAATTAGGAGTTAATCCCTTGAGGATTAGCCTAACCCACCTGTTAACCAGGTTATCTGTGCCACCAGTCACACCACAATTAATGCCAGCACTACGGACATGGGATATAGGGCCACGATCGCCGTGTCGAATGACCAGGAGCACGCCCTGAAGCTTCCAACCCTCCAAGATGCCGCCATCATCGAAACGCTGGAGCTGCGCGAGCGGTGCACAACGCTCGCGATACTTGGCAAACCGCTGGGCGGTGGAGGAGGCCTTCGCCGGGGAGTCGCCGCCACCCAAGGAACTGCTGACGGTGCCAGACGAGCTGGGACCAAAAACTGAGCCACCACCACCGGGTAAGGTCTCAACATTGCCCATATAACGATACATTCCTGGGAAGGGAAAGGGAGATTTAGTTAGCTTTAAATATTAATTAAAAATTTAAGAACTTACCCGCTATAAGTAGGAATATCCAAATGCTGAGCAACATATAGCAGTAAATGGCTCGATGTTGGGTGGCCACACGCATCAGTTCCTTGAGCAGCCGCATTCTGGCCAGCATAGCTAGCTCCTTGTGTCCCTCCTCCTCCACTCACTCTGGCCCCTGCACCTTTGCTCCTCCTACTCGGCATCAACTCCTATGGACGGCGGCACTCTTGGAGGGTTTTCCCGGATATATGTATAGCTTCGTTATAATCCCTGTCCCGATTGAAGTATTCCTGGCAATTGTGTTTTATCCGCTGGCTGGAGAAAAGAAAGAAAAACCTGGTTTACTCTTGTCAAGAGAGCTGCGCTTTTGGGGTGGTGGTGGTGCTTGGGGGACAGCTGTCAAGCGTCTACGTGGAGCATGTCCAATTGTCAGGGGCATGCGCATTGGAGGCCATAGCCTTATCAGCTGTTTCCCCCAGCACACACACAGGGGTGCTGGCCAAAAGGGGGGAGAATTTGAATAGCAAACAAAGGTAATTCCTCCAAGCAAAGATGCTAATTTCTATTTTTAATCCTTATTAAAACAACAATATATCTCATTCCAGTATAAGCTTCAAGCTCGAGTGCACTCTTTTAATAACAAATTAAATATGTTCCCAATACATGTTGCGTGTGGCGGCTTTGGCTCGAAGGCGAAATAAATATGCGTAAACTGTTGGCTTTCTTTTGCAGGCCGAAAGGCGGGGCTTCGTTCGCCTATTCGGCCTTATAAATATCATCATAGATTATATATATATATATAGGTTTTAAATGTATGTTTTTCTGGTGGTGGGACTGTTGTTGTTGAGATTTCCTGAGATCCACAGCCTAATCCTGCGCAGCAGTCAAGGCCAACACAGTGAAGCGAACTTCATCGGGATCGCGAGCCATGAACTCCTTGCACACCTTGGCGGCATCCTTCACAAAGCTCTCTGGCGAGGTAGCGCCATGCTTAATCGGGAAGGACTTGCGTCCATCCAGCTCGTACAGGGTGCCCTCAATGTTCACCAGGGCTATAAAGTGATGGATCACCGTCTCATTCTCGGCGGCATTGGTCTGACCCTCCTGGGCCAAGGCCTGATGATCGGCGGTGAAGTCCTTGTCGGTCTCCAGGGCCTGGCCACGCTCCTCCGGCGATAGCGAGGCGGTCTTCTCCAGGAAACTCTTCAGAACTCCACTGTCGATGTCGACTCTGGAAAAAAGGCAAAGATAAGATAGGTTTTTCTTAATAAATTAATAAACAAAACCCACTCTTTGTTGTTGGCCACACTGTGGATGAGGGCTACGGTGCCACAAGCATTGTGGGTGAACTGGCGCATGTAGAACAGATCAGTGGGATGCTGCTCCTTTACTTCCTTGATGCGCTCATGCTCCTCGGCACGATGCTTCTCATACTGCAAGTTAAGGCAACATATTTAGCTAAGAATTAACCCAAGAATTTCTAACCAAGGACAACTCACAGTTTCGCTGCAAGGAAACAGCAATATGAATGCCTTCACCGGACGCGGAATCCACTCCAGTGTATCCTCGTCCAGCCCAATGACGTCAGTCACCGACCAGGCTGGCGACACGCCCAGCTTATGTATGTACTTGGTCAGCACCTAGGATGGGGCAAAAAATGGCGTCTTAACCCCTTTAATTACAATTTCTAAGGAATCCAACATTTTCGCAAACCCCAAGCAATGGGCAAAAATGGCGTCGAAAAAGCTAAAGCTAAAGCTTACCTCCGGGTTAGATTCAAGGGGCGTCCAGGTCGACATTTTTATTTTTTTGTAATTTGGTTTTAGCTGCGTTCTGAATGAAATTTGAAAGGAATATGTCGGAGAGACAGATCGAAAATTTGTTGTCTAGACAATTACCGGCACTTTTGCCATACGAGTGTTGGAAAGCTTACCAAAATAAGCTTATTGTGTGGGTCCTTTGTTGGGTGTGTACACATTGGTCAATAAATGGGTAAAAAATACTGAATGGGAGTGTTTTCTTGTACATTTCAGTATATTTATTTTTAAGCTTTAATGGTATATTTTAATTTCGGGGGAATGAGCACACTATTCGCGCCTTGACTCAAAATCATGGATTTGTTTACAATTAATTAAAAATTCAAATTACAAATACATGCAATAAATAATAAAATTTTGTTTTAAATAAATACCGTTTTATTTTTAAAAATTTACAGATAGTTTTTACATTTTACAATACTTACATAGATACATATGTGTACACTTTTTAAGACATATGGACATTCTAAAATGTATATTTAAAATTAACCCTTTTAAGGGGGGACATTTAAGTAAAATTTGTAACAGATCTACAACTTTATATATAATTTATGTGGTTAAAAGAAATTTGTAATATTCGATGTTGTTAGAAAATTAGTGAGCTGAGAAGGAATCCCACTCCTGCAATGTGTTCTTCTTTAGCATTTTTCTCGAAACCACTTTTTCCAAACTGGTCAATATGATTTCTCAAAAACTACTTGATCGATCATCCAGATATTGATTTATGTATGTACATATGCTCAGCATATAGCAGGCCATCGCACAGAATAGGATAAATATAAAAAAGATCACGTATTTTTTTTATAATACAAAACAAACCAATAAAATCGTGTTTTTTTTAAACAAAAACTATCCCAACATGCGTAAAATTTAAGTAATTTTATATTTCTAAAAAATTATAGTTAATCCAAAATAGGATATCGTTTTCCTTTTTGCTTTCAAACTACTGAGAAGGCCGAAATCTTGTTGACCAGTGAAGTTATCTTGTATTTGGAAAGATTGCACAATATTAACTCAACAAATATTTTAAAATGCCCTTAATTAGTTATATAAAATATGGTAAAAAAATTACAAAAATGTTTAAAAATGCCTATAATATAAATCAATCCGCTTAAGATCTACTCCCCATGCAAGACACCTGTTTTATGTGGTAACACCTTTATGTTCCTTCTGTGTGTGTTGCTTAAGTTGGGTTCTTTGAACAAAGGCCTTCGGACAGTGGACACACTCGAAAGGTCTTTCTCCTGTGTGTGTCCTTACGTGAGCCTGAAGAGTTGCCCTTTGGGCAAAGGACTTCTTGCAGTAGGAACACTCGAAAGGTCGGTCTCCTGTGTGGGTCTTGAGGTGTTGCAGAAGAATTGGTTTTCGTGTAAAGGTTTCGTGGCAATAGGTACACTTGTGAGGTCGTTCTCCTGTGTGGGTCCGCAGGTGTATGTGGAGGCTTCCCTTTTGCGAAAAAGACTTCTGGCAATGGGGACACTGGTGGGGTCGTTCCCCTGTGTGGGTTAAAATGTGTTGTTGCAGACAATCTTTGCGTATAAAGGACTCGTGGCAGTAGATACACTCGTAAGGACGTTCCCCTGTGTGGATCCGGATGTGAACCTGAAGATTTGGTTTCTGTAAAAAAGACTTCTGGCAGTATGAACACTTGTAGGGTCTTTCCGCTGTATGGGTGAGCAGGTGCCGCTCTAGAAGGCGTTCCTCAACGAAATACTTTGGGCACTGAGAACACTTGTAAGGCCTTTCTCCTGTGAGGGTTTGAAGACCTTTATGTACCTTCTCCTTCTGGCTTTCATTCGCATTATCATAAATATCGTCGCCTTCTTCTATTTTTAATTCAAAGCCAATCTCATTCACGTTGTAATCGGAAGTCTGTAGGGGATCTTCCTCCTCATCTTCAAAGGGCTCGTTCTTTACTTGAACTTTGAACTCGTCTATTCTAGATTCACCTTTCTCTACCAATTCTTCATCGTTGTCTACTGTTTCAGCTTTATAAATTGAGTTTTCAGTCGGAAAGATATCGTTGTCAGATATTTTGTAAATTTCCTCCTCCAACAGCTCCTCTTCTTTTATCAAATCCATAGTATTTTTTATAATATTATTACAGCAAAGGAGCTCCAGTAGATGATTCAATCGGAGAGGGTTTAATTAATAGTATTGCATGATTTATACAATTAAATTAAGACTGCAATGTGCAATTGTAAACAAATCTATTTTTTTTTGTTTTGGTTGACTGCCGTATAGTGTGACCATTCTTAGGACTTTGAAATAAACCAAAGAAGTTTACAAAATGTAAAACCTAATATATGGGTTAATTATTTTATTTCGTAATATTTCAGAAATATTTTTCGAAATTTAACCATTTAGTTGTTTAGGGAACACACAAATTGTGCTGTTTTTAAAGAGGTTTTTAATATTTCCCAATAAAACCTATCGATAATATTTATCGTTGTGTGTTGGAAATAAATAAAAAAAAGGTGTGGAAACACTGCTTCCGCATTGTTTACAAAATGACCAAAGGGAATAAAACGCCGCAGAAACAAACTGAAGCCAATTTAAATGTTTCCTTGACACCAGTAAGATGTGAGTTACCTATAGATATTGCTCCGAGGTTCAGTAGTAATCCCACATTAACAGATCTCGACAGCCCCCGCCTACAATCCCCGACAAGTCATGATTCCAACTTGGCCACCTGCAAAACACGTCTGGATGGTTTAACCAAACAACTCCAGGATAACTATGCCAAATGGCAGCTAGCCCAGCAGCGTGGCAAAGCCATTTGCTATGCCATTGAAGCCAAGAAGACCAAGTGCTTGGAAAAAACCGAGAAGGAGCAGAACAAAGCCTATCCAGATGACCTTATCTTGCCCTGCAACAAGTTGGCCATTATAGCCTCGATTTTCGGGGATATAGCTAACAACACCAAGGAGATTTTAAGGCAACTGAGAGCTATTTCTAAATTACCCGGTTCTGCGGCAGATACGATATTCTATCGATCCTGGAAGCTGCCACAGTTTGTGGCGTTTGCCAAAGAGCTGGCGGAAAGATACGAACAGGAAGCCTTGGTCAAAATAAAAGTGGCAGGTGAGAATGCAAATTAAACAAACATTTCTGGTTAGCTTATAGTTTTTATTTGTTTTTCTTTTAGAAAACATAGCGCATGCGATCAAAAGAAGCCAACTGATCGCCTACACTACCTACTGGGAGTTTCCCAAGCACGTGGATTCGTATGTGCACTTGGGTTTCCTACTCCTCGCCGAAGAACTTAGCTTAAAGCAATAATTAAATCATTTTCATTGTTTTAATACAACTTTTTGTGACTATTCATGTTGGGGCAGTATGTCTATATAAGAGATTGAGATTTTTATGAAAAGCTTAACTGAAAATTATGTAAATTCGAACAACTTTGGGCTTATGATCTATGAGAAAATGGGGAATGCAACTATTAAATGCTTTCGTTGTAGTATATATACTTTTAAGTTTGAACTGAGATCCTTTCCAAACGGGGAGCGCCTTGGAATTTGCTCCACCACCAGAACCAGGCACAGGAGAAGCCCACTGCCAAGGTGGTGAAGTACACAATGGTGGCCAGGCTGAACTTTTTCTGTCATAAGAAAACGAAGTAATTAGCAATTGAAACACAAAAGACTACCCAATATTCACCTTCTTTGTGTTCTCCTTGGCCTTGATATCCTTCTCGTTCCTTAGCTCCTGAGCATTCACCTCGATTTTCCTCAAGTCCTTGGCTATCTCATCCGTGATTAGCTTCACATTCTTGAGAGTTTCCAAAGCAAAGCGACTGGCATACCGCTTATCGCCCACCACAACATCCTCCGGCGGCATCACCTGCAACTTGTAGTTGGTGGCGGCCAGGGAGGCACGCAGGGACATGAAGTGATTCGCCGAATTGCCCACAATCTGATTGTTATAGGCATTCGCCTCGGGGGCATTGCAGATGTACTCATAGCTGGGATCCTGATTCGGCATCTTGGCAAACATTTCCAAAAGCTCTTTGCGTTGCAGTTCCGGCTTGAAACCGAACAGTTCCAAATCCTCATCGGTGAGCGAGGCCAAATCCCGGTAGGTGACATCCTCCGAAATTAGCTTCTCCACACAATTGCCGGCATGATCCGTCTCCAGGTTTGTGGCCAGCAGGGTATTTAGGATCTGGCGTTCGTGGCGCGAGTCCTGGTGTGCCTTCTTCTTTATCCACGGCCGCCGCTCGTTGCCCAGAAAAGCGCTATCCAGCTCCTTCTGATGCGTGCGCGTGTGGAAGTCCTTGTTGGCGTCAAATTGCACGGCCGATGGCATGTTGGCCGTGCCCTTGAAGGGCACATCCTCCGCGGGCATTGTGGGTGTCTCAAAGGCCTTACTTGTTGTCACTAATAGCACTTAATTTAACATTTAAATGCAAATGCGCTAAAGCGAGATGTGCTTCGTCCAATGTGCAGGTGTTTAACAACACTGAAGATTAGGGTTAATCGATAATTTTTGGGAATAAAAATCGAGAAAGCTAAGTTACCTCAAAATTAACAATAAATAGCTTTTTTAAATAATTAATATTATTCTTACAAGGGTATATAATGTATTTTTCGGCTTGTTATTTGAATTTTGATTAATTTTCATAACAAACAAGTCACCCTACGCCACCAGTGTGACCACAATAAATGTAGAAACGCATTAAATGCTTAACATTTTTATTTTAAAATGTAACAAATTTGTGAATTGTAAATTAATGCGCTTAACTATCTTTTTTGTCAACCTGTGGCTGTGACCTGTACACTGGAGCACTGGTGGTGGCCGCCTCCTGCAGCCGCTTCATGAACAAAGCCTTCCTCTGATCATCTGCACTGTTTCTTGAACTGGACCCAGAGGCCTTAATGCGCTCGATTTTTTCAGCATTTGGTTCGGTTAGCACCATTAGGCCATAGCCCATGCCACCGAAGCCCAGCAGCCACAGCACAGACTTAAAGTAGGGATTGCTTAGCATATTTGGTTAAATTCTAGTCGCTCTTCTTCTGGGCACTCCAATAGGTTGCATCCGTTTGTCGCACTTTGCTATCGCCCACAAGTTCGCCGATCTTATAGTAATAATCAAGCACAAAGGGATAGTTCTCGTGAATGTGCTGGCGGAACTCTAAGGGATATATTTTATTTATTATTTTAGATAATTATGTAAAGCTTTGCAGCGCCCTTACCTCGATTTGTGTTCATGCGGTAATAAACACCGTAGCTGGCGGCAAAGCAAACTGCCTCCAGGACAAACAATGTCTTGGCACTACCCTTGATGAATCTCCAAATGGCGGGCTTGGGTGTTTTGGGCAGCATTACAATAGAGTTAAACAAAAAATTAAACACGTTTGTTGGGGAAAGAAAAATAATAAAAGAAATTGCTTACGCAGTTATCAGTGTTGGTTAACAGCCAAAGTGAACAAACAGCTGTTTGACCCACCGGCTGTAAGCGTGTGTGCGTGTACTGTTGCTGTTGCTGCTTCCTCTTCTAGCCCCACAGTGTTTATCTCACGTTTTTTGTTTTTGCACTGATAACGCGACGCAATTAGAAAATAGTTTTTCCCAAGTCAATGGAAAAGTGCTTACGATGAGTGGCAATCTGCATGGACTCAGCTGGTTTCCACATTTCCCCGACAAGTTTGTGTCGTGGGGCCAGGAAATCCATTTGTATGAAGTGCGCAGCAAGGACGATCACAGTCACAGCCAGAAAAGTGAGTCCTCCCCGCATATGTTTGGGATAGCCTCCTACTTATGATTATTTTCCAGGTCGCCTGCCGTATATATCAGTAAATTATCTAGCCAACGAATCGCGCTATCAATATGCCCGCTGCGTGGCCGCCTCCTATCACAGTGACCAGCATCAGCCCATTATAGCAGTGGGCCTGGCCGATGGCAAAGTGGGCATATGCAATTTTCGGGACACCTACGACAGCAGCTGGGAGTACAGTGGGTGTCTGCCGAAGCCCTTAGCTATATCTATATATCTAAAAATGTCATATTTTAGCCCCTCGCCAGCAGCGCATGTGCACCTGCCTGGCCTGGAACGAACTGGATGTCAATATACTGGCCATTGGCCATGATCGTCATCGTAATGACACCTGCATCACCATTTGGGACATAGAGCGTGGTGTGCCCAAGGAAACGTCCAATTTCTTTGGCGTGGGCGAATCCGCCAATTCCCTGTGCTGGGATCGCAATCATCGCACGGTCATAGCGGGCATGAGCCAGAAGATGATCAAGCTGTTCGATCTGAGACGTGAGTGGCTCTTCCAGATACTCCTTAGATCCTTTATATTCCAATCCTTGCCCCGCAGAAAGCAACGCCACCTGCCAGAGCATTCAAACGAAGACAGTCCAGGGCCTGTCCGTTTCCCCCAATGGCAACTATCTCTGCAGCTACGTGGACTCGGTGATCACTCTCTGGGATCCGCGTAACATCAAGAGTCCGTTGCGTCAGATCCAATCCTCCAAGAATCACCTGCAGATAGCTTGGTGTCCTACCAGGACGAGCCTGCTCTCCTCCCTGCAGCGGGACTCGGCCTATCTTACGCTCTACGACATTCGGAGTGTGGATAATGAGAATTCCGGTGAGATTTACCATGTCAAAAGGCAGATAAGTCCGTTTCCGCCCAAGTATCAGCACAGCGGCAAGTTCGCGTACATCAACAGCCACTCGTGGCACTCGAGGGACTTTGAGAGGGCTCTCCTACTGGCGGATGCTCTCAATATATTGGATTTTCGTCTGCCCGCCACCTTGCATACGGCTCACAGCAATCGCCGGAAGTTGCCGCTGCTAATGCAGCATCCTCTGTACGCACCCGCCCCTGCCGCCTCCTCGCCCTCTTCAACGAATGCGGCCACGCCCACTCAGCAATTGCCCACCACCAGCAGCTGCAGCACAAATAGCGGAAGCTGCCTGGATTTCCATAGTCCCAGCGGTGGCTCTGCCCTAAATGTGGACTATCTAGAGCCGGAACTATTCGAACTCGATCTGGTGGATGAAACGCGACAGCGTGCTCTGGAGGATTATGGCATTAGGCCCGATAACAAGCGATTTGCGGAGCTACACTTGACCCCATACCTGCGCAATGTCTGGGCCACGCTGCTCAATGTGTACAGCGAGGAGCGGCTGACGGGACTGAAGGCCACCTTGGGCATCAATTTGGGGCACACATCGGAGGCCCTAATGGCCAGCTCCCGCATCGAATCTCAGCTGCTGCAGTGGCCCGAGGGCATTAATAACTCCAACAAGCTGATCTGCTATAGGAGCGAGCAACGCGATGCGGCCCTCAATCTTTGCGGGTGGGTCTTTGAGCACGAGCTGGAGCGCTTTGCGGACCAGCTTTTCGCCAACAAGGAGTACAGCCGGGCGGCCATGATCTGTGTCTTCCACTTGAAGATCTATCATGCCTGCACTATCCTGTCGCTGGCGGCGGACAAAATGAAGGATCCCAGCATGTACAGGATCACGGTGATAGCCCTGTCCAGCTTCAATGCGGATCGGTGCAGCTCCTCGTGGCGCAATCAGCGCTCCAGCGCCAATATGCAGATACAGGATCCCCACTTGAGGGCCATCTTCTCGTTTCTCACCATGGAGAAGGATAACTTTGAGGCTGTGCTCAAGGAGGAGGGCGTTTCGCTGGCCGATCGCATGGCCTTTGCCTGCAAGTACCTCTCGGAGACCAAGCTGGCCGACTATGTGACGCAGCAGATCCAGGCGGCCATCGATAGTGGCGATCTGAATGGCTTGCTGCTCACTGGGGAGTCGCTGGATGGGATCAGCATACTGCAGTCCTACATGGACACCAGCTTCGATGTGCAGACGGTGGCCCTGGTGGCCATCAATTACTTCCGGCAGGAACATTTTGCTGACAAGCGTATCCAGTACTGGATAGCCAGCTACCTGGATCACCTCAATAGCTGGGGACTGTGGGAGAAGCGTGCCGAGCTGGACATTAAGATCGAGAGCATTCGTTCGTCGTCACGCAGCTCTCGCACCGTGTTCCTCTCCTGCAATTTCTGCGGCAAATCGGTGTCGAATGCTTTGTTGGATGAGCCACGTCCAAGGAGCACCACCACCAGCACCAATCGTCTCGCCTCCTGTCCCAGCTGCCGGAAGCCACTGCCGCGCTGCTCCCTCTGCCTGATGCACATGGGCACCATGGTGAACATGAGTAATGGCGAGACGCCACACACTGAGGTGTCCGCCGGCTGGCAAACGAAGCCATTTTCCAAGTGGTTTTCCTGGTGCCAGACCTGCCGTCATGGCGGCCACACCGAGCACATCATGCAGTGGTTCAAGTGAGTTGAAGAAGGGTCTCCCTAACTTAATATTATAAACTTTAGAATTCTCTCTCTTACTTCATAAACTTAATATTCATTTTCTTCTATTTTTCGCAGACAAAATTCAGAGTGCCCGGTGTCCTCGTGCAACTGTCGCTGCTTCGACATGGATGGCACCAAGCCGAATACGTTAAGAGACATTTCCTAGCTGTCCGGTCTCCGGGGGACAGACAGCCGCCCATCCACCACAGCCTCCTCTATACACGCCCATATGCCATATGCATTAAGTTGTTCATTTGTTCCAAAAACGCGCGCGCCTTAAACAACAACAAACAAAAAAAACTCAGAAGTGTTCATTGTACTTAGACAACAGGGGATGGATGTGCCCGTAGCTTTAGTGTTTATTATGTATGACCTACCAGCTTTTAGCTGCTCAATTGCATTTTATATTTACATTCAAAATAAAGGACTAGAAAAGGAGGTTTTGTGTCTCTTAATTAATTGTGGGATAAGCTAAGAACAAGAAGGGCTACAATTCTTATAAATTGTGTTTTAAGCTCATAAATTTGACAACGAAAATTGATAATATTACAGTTCTTTCATTAATAATAATATTACTTAATAAATCCTATGATACTCTTACCTATTCATAAGAAATCCCGTAGAGCTGCTCCAAAAAAACTTAGTCAATAGATACGTCAGACTCCAGAGCAAAAAATTCAATTTGTTGCTTGATACATCGGTTGCAAGGACCTTATATACCCCTTTCTCTTAACATTTTCACAAAGATCCCCCTTCAGCACACAGCACGGGCATCCCTGACAAGACTCGGGAATCAAAGAGGGAGCTAAAAGAGATCTCTCCTTTCAGCTGACATATTTTTCTTTCTCTTATTCCAAATGCTCTTGAAAGCGAGCTGTAATTATCCATCCAACATGGGCATCTCTGACAAGAGTCGGGCATCAAAAAAGAGCTAAAAGAGATCTCTCCTTTCACCTTCTTCTTTCTTCAATTCCGAATGCTGCATAGAAGAAGCTGCAATTTCTTTTACTACAGCACGTAACTACAGCACGTAACATGGGCATCCCTGACAAGACCCAAACATCAACGAACAACTGAAAGAGCTCTTTCTCTTTTAATATAAATAATATATTGAAGGTACAAAGACCTTGAATAAACAGTCAACCATGAAGATGCCATCCTTATCAGCTTTCCCTAGAGAGAAGGCTGCATTAAATACGACAAACACAGGCTGCAAATGAATCAGTTATTCGCCAGAGATGGATCGCCCATCTAGAGTATTTTCCTGGCTGTGCTACGTGCTCCTCCTAGGCCTATACCCCATCATTCAAGGCCAGGATGTCGGATACTCTACCGCCAACAACAGAATCCTGGATCTAATGGAAAGACCCATGATGAAGACAGAGGATCCGTGCAAAACTTTCCAAACGTATGCCAAAGGTGAGGCTGCCCAACTGACTTCCCTGCTCGAGGCCAATAAAATGATGAATCCCAAGTTCCGGGCGCTATTTGAGCAACTGAAGGGAGAAACCTTAACGGAGGGCAGTCTAGAGGAAAAGGTTCTGGGATTGTACAATGCCTGCCAGGTGGCCATGGACCGGAAGGAGGTGATCAACTATTGGCAGGCGGTGCAGCAGAACGTTAGCCTCTCGGCGGAGGGATTCCATTGGCTGGTGACCATGGGCCAACTACGTCGTTATGGGCTGGAGCTGGTTCTCCAGATGAGTCCCGAGTACGATCATGAGAGCAGTAAATATATGGTAATGCTCGGTGCATATCGCTTTATTTCGCTCAAAAGGTACGCCGTTTGGGGTGATGTGGACTGGCTTATTCGTCAGCTGGGAGTTAACAGGACTCACGCCGAGTCCTTGTACAAGGACATGCAGCGGCTGCAAAATGACCTTATAAGTTTGGACCGCATGGAGAAATATGAGAGAAGGCGCATGACTCTGGGGGAGCTGAAAACGAAGCATGACATTCCAATGGAAAAGTATCTGGAGATAGTCTTGGGTCGTCCAATGACTCCCCATTACGAGGTGCTGGTCGACAATCTGGATTTTCTGATGGCACTCAATCGTGTGATAACCTCACATACCCCGGAAACGGTGGCCGCCTATCTGATGGGTCTGTTTGTCAAACACATGGAGGTATTGTCGCTGGAGCTTAAGACCCCTAAGGACAACGAGTTCGTGTGCGTCAAGATTGTAAGGAACTCTATGAGGTCTGCTAGCTATTTGCTCTATGAGGAGCATGTCCTGGGTAGGGCAACGGTCCAAGAGTACGACAGGGAAGTCCAGCGGGTGTTCAAGGCGTTACGAGAACAGTTCGATCAAAGGCTAGCTGCAAATCGCTTAAATCTCTCAATCCCACACATATTATCACTTCGAAAGATCCTCAATTCCATCACAGTAAATGTGGGAAGTAAACCTGTGAAACGTAGACGTCGATTTTTAACCAGTTTGTATGCCAATTTGCAAAACCACGATGATTTTGCCACTATGCGTCTGAAGGCCTTGGAACAAGAGACCCGACTTTGGCTGGAAAAGGTGAGCAATCGGGAATATGTGGATTCGTATACGGATATAGCCGGACGGGAGCCTCCACATGAAGTTCATCCTAATCTTACGGGCAATGCTAGCGCCATCATTGTGCCCTTGTCCATACTAGAGGAACCATTTTTCACCATCCAAGGACACGATATCTTCAAGGTATACGAATATTCTCTATCTATTTTTCTTTAATTTAATTAAATATCTACTTAAATCTTTATTTTCCAGATGAGTCCGTTGGGCTACCTACTGGCTAAACAGATGCTGACGGCCCTGTTTCCATATCCCAAGATGCCCTCCACTGGGTGCCGGAAATACAATGAATTATTGGGATTACTTGACGACCGTCAACTGTATGAAGACAACTCTCCCTGCATCAGTCCGAATGAATGCGAAATGACCAACTGGAGAGAGATTGGGCTTGTGCTATTGAACATGGTCTATGATGCCTACTTCTCTGCAGGTTCGGTGTTTAATCAGACTCAGCCGGAGTACTTCCCCAAGAAGTCTTTAAAGCAGATATTTTTCGTCCGTTATGTTCAAAATACGGTTTTTACATATTTTTGGGACTCTTACCATCAATCTAATCGCTCAGACATTCTTAAACCCTTTGCCGAGGCCTTTAATTGTCCAAAAGAATTATAAAACATATATTTCGAAATCACAATTATTAATATAAATAATATTTCTTAAATAAAAATCTTATTTTACTTTGTATTTTCTATTCAAAAATCAAATTTCATATATCATATTTTAAATAAAAACTCTATACCTTTTGACATTTTAAACATTTTATATGGTAAATAAATAGTATATTATATTTTAAAAGTGAAAGGCCTTAATTAACCGAAAGTTAGTTAAAAAATAATACTTTTGTTTTAAATTATAATTCCCAACTGCTTTTTTAAATTTTTCAAATCAAAAAGCCTACTTTTCCAACACTGTTGAATTTCTCCCCAACTCAAGTTCTATTTGCGGTATATTTTAAAGTTCGCACGCCGGTCACACTGCTTCGCACGTTTTTTTTATGCGGCATTATTGTTTTTTGTTGCTTTCTGACGTAAATTGCAATTTTGTTAAGGCCCCGCAGAAACCGTGCTTCCAATTCTCAGGCTTAACTGAATGGTTAATTAGTGACTAGATAACCAGGCTAATTAGATGTAAGCAAACAGTGCTGGTGAATTGATAAAGCCGCCCGAGAGACAAGCTCCGATACAAAAGCACCAGTTGGAGAGGGGTAAGTACTTATTGGGAGGGCGAGAAATATGACATGTGTGGTGAGGAGTGTGTGTGCTTGGGAATTCGTAGCACTTTTACTATCAGTTGAGAGTGTGCGTTATTGCTCAAATAGTAATCAATTCAAGTCGAAGGGTAATTAATAATAAGCAAACGCTTGACCTTTTCCACTTTTAGACTCTTCATCTTGACTTTTTGTTTCCCACTCCCCCAAAAACTGGTTTTCCAATCAGAACTCCCCACAAGCTTAAAGCCTGCAGCGCAGCATACAAATATAAAATGCAAATTTACCTTAAAGCCACGGCTGCCAGAAGGTGTACATATTTATATTTTAGATCAAAGGAAGGCTTCTCCAAAATAGCTTTCTGGGATTATTAAATACCTTTAAGTGACGTCGTCTTACTTGTTGATCGGGCCTTTATTTAGCCAGCCCGAGACAATAATACTTACGTACGTGTGCGAAACCAAAATTTTGAAACTTTGCCAACTAAAAATTCGACGCATCGCAGGCATTTTCACCGCGTGACCCCTTCGAAAAGAAAACTAAAAAGAAAACGCACGATTGTTGGCACAATTTTCAGGGAAACAGAGCAAACGAAAATCCATTAAAATTAAAAAAAAAAAACGGTGAAATTTGTAAGGGATTTAAAACTGAAGAAGACAAGCTTTAATTGTTTTCATTTCAGTTTCTGGGATCCATTCAGAAATCGGCCATAAATCATGGGTGAGCGAGAGAGAGAGAGGGAGGTAGAGAGACCAAACACAACTTAAACGAAACGAACGGTTTATTATGTCACTCCACTAAATTTAGCACTCTGCGCACTCGGCTCTCTTCAAGCTTTTCTACACGGCAGAAAATTCTAAGTGAATTCAGCTAGACATTGGTTTTTAAATTGGTTCATTAATGTTTTCAAATTTCATATTATTACATATTTTGTTGATGAATATATACGAATTATCTCAAACTGTATTCCTGTTTCTTTAGTTTTTTTTAACCACCTTTTGTTATAAAACTAATCCCTGCCTAAATAATACATTTTAAAATTCTGTTAGAGGTTTTATAAGTTAAATAACATTTTGCCCAAATCACTGTTAAAATTTCTTACTCTGGTTTTCGGCTCCACAAAATTACAATTAAATATTTTTCCCTGTGCACTGTCCCCCGTTTCTCCATTCTTCTTTAGACATTTAGTCGCTTGCTGACTTACGCCGTTTTGTCTGTGTCTTTGTTTGCCTTCCATTATTTGTCTTTATGCCAATATTCCGATGTTAATTACCAGTTCGTACAATTCGCATTTTACTATTTGCAAATCAACCGGCAAAGTAAACAACAGAGAGACAGACAGACAGAGAGAGAGAGAAACGTTTATATGGGGGGCATGAATGAGCAGGGGGGCTCATAAAACAGCTGACTTGGCTCTCTCGTAATTGCTTTGCCGTCTGTTTCGAAAAAGTTTTCCTCAGTTATTGTTGAAATGTAGAGGCGAACTCAAGCTTCGCCCGCGAGTATTCAACGTTAATTAAACAAATATTATTTACGATTATTTCGAACGAAAGACGAGACGCGAAAATGTGCGGAGTCCAAACAAACGAACTGCTGCTGCATTGCAATAAAACGCTTGATTGAGTTTAAGCGGCTATATTTATTATTACTAATACCAAAAGCTTGGTGGAAAAAAAGTTTGAATAAACAATCGCACGAATTCACGATCAAGGTCAGCGCCAAAAAGTAATTAAATCGCTTGAAGTGTGTGTGTTTTTCGGGTGTTTACATATGGCTAAAAATATATATTTGGGGGACTTGCTTTTTTTATCAGTCGGGCTGATAAGTGGTAACCTGCATTCATGCTTTTGGGGGGCTTAGAGACTAAACCGGTCTCTGATAACGCCAATGAGCGCATAAAAACCCGTTTAACTTGTCCAAAAACCAGTGCAAAGTCTCGAGAATATTGTGATTTATAGATGCTCAACAAGTGAGATATAGTTAAATGAACACATAATGCCAGACAGTGGATAATGGCTAAGAAAGCCGGAAGAAAACACTGTAAAAATAAAAGCATTACCTTAATTATTAATACAAAAATTAAGCATAATATTCGGAGCAAATTATGATAATAATATAAGGTTTAAAAAAGACACGTAAATTTGTGGTTAAAAAATAATACAAAATTGATTTATATAAAAAAAAGTTTGTCGAGCCGAAAAGTCAAGTCTTGCGGCAGTCCTGAATCCCTGAAAAAGTTAACTCTCACTTTTCTGCGGTAAAAATCAAAGTTTTCGTAGCAGTAAAAAATGTTTGTCGAACCGAAAAAGACTTGACAGGAAGTCCTGATCCCTGGTGATGTTAACTCTTAGTTTGCCGCTTTAGAAAACCAAGTTTTCGTACCAGTGACTTTATCTGACCGAGAAAATTTAACTGCGAGCTTAAAGTTTAGTTCAAAGAATTGGGATTCGAATTCAAATATTGTTCCCCTCTTAATGCCTTAAGTAATTAGTAATTAACTTGATTACTTTCCTAGTTTTATAGTCCGTTAGTTTTCGTGATGCATCCGCATTACGTTATTTATGGCAATAAAATTTGCACTGCACATTCAACTTTTATGACTTTGTGTTGTCTCTGACAGGGAATCCTACACAAGTCATGAAAATTCTATCAAAAACAAAAAATTATTTGTTCGTTTCGCCGCAAAATCCCGTGTTCTTTTCCTTATTCTTTTCTACAATTTGGTGTACTAAAATGCCTACAAGCTGAGTGTGATAGTTACTCTCTCTAAGTTGCTACAGTTTTTTCGCCGAGTGTGGCCGCCCCGGTAACGTCACTTGTCTATTTTTTCCCGTGCACTGCTCTTACCTACACTATTTTAATTATGAAGTCATTGTGCGGGGAATTGTTAGCCAAATTTCTGTTGTTTGCGGTTTGAATTTGGATGTCTTCAGGTATTTGTCAAAAAAATAATATCCAGCGGGTGATGGGATTATATAAGAAAAGAGGGGGTGGTACAGCGACATGTACCCCCAAACATTTATTGATTCCATTAGACTAGACACTAATGCCAGTACCAGTCGCCTTAGGGCTTGAAATGCTCTTGAACTTGTTGTTCTATTTCTGTGTTTCCAAGCACACGCAAAAGTTATTAACATATGAGAAACAAGGACCTTGAAAATGAGTCTTAATAAGATTTTTATTTATTTTTAATTTGTTGTCATTTGTTAGGGGGATTTGCTAGGGTGTTTTTGAGAACGTTTAAGAAAATATAACTCCTACACTAACTAAACCCCTCAAGGCCAAAAATTCTTAGTTTTTCATGAAATATGTAATATTAAAATGGATTGAATGAATGGAAATCTTGAAAATATTTTAACACTAACCTTGTGTATATATTTCTTATATTTACAGCTGTAAGCCTCTTAAAAACTACTACAGGAGTTCATCAAAGACTCCTCTTTCTAGACAAAAAACCTAAAGGTCACCTCCTTCCTTCAAAAACACACTCACAAAATGTTGCGTAATACACCTTTTGGGGCCACGCCCACCTACAAATTACTGCTAGGCTTTGGCCTCTGCTCCCTTGGCGGAGCCATGCTATACGCGTACTTTAAGAACCGCCACGATGACGAGGAGGAGGAGGCAAGACAGGACTCCAGTTCAAGGAATGGCAGCCAGAGCCAGCAGCAGCAAGAGCTGCAGAAGCCACAGAAGGAGGTCTGCCTCAAAATCGTGGTGGACAATGAACATGTGCCCCTGATAATGGGACGCGGTGGCTCCAATATCAAGTTGATTGAAGAAAAAACGCAGGCCAAGATAAGATTACGGTAATTGGATTTGAATTATATTGACCAAGGAATGTGGTCATTGTGGGATTTCGAGGGATTCCAACTTTAAATTTATTTCTTTTCTTTCTTTAATTAAATTACAAAAATAAAACTGTATTTCCACCCCCCAGAGACAAGGACAATGGTCACAAATTCTGTGACATTAGCGGCCTGCCCGATGCCGTAAAGGCCGCTCGTGTCCTGCTGATCAAGGAGATTGAGCGAGCGCCCATGGTAAAGGTAGAGCTGCAAGTACCCCAAAGGCTGGCCAGCAAGCTAAATGGACGCGGCGGCGAGCTTATCCAGGAGATCCGGAGCAGCTCGCTGGCCAAGCTAAACATAGATCCGAATGGACGGAATGGCAAGGCCAAGATCACAATTGTGGGCAACCAGAAGCAGGTGAATATAGCGCGAAAAATGCTCGATGATCAGATAGAGGAGGATGAGGAACTGCTGCGATCTATGGAGGAAGTGGAGCAGCGTCGGGAGCCCCGTCGTTCACCGACGAACAGCATGGCCTCCTCCAGCCTGTACTCCTCCCAGACATCGCTGAGCTCGCATACCCAGCCCAGGGATAAACTGATGGCCGCCAAGGGCGATGGCAAGCCCATGGAGGTTTATGTTTCCGCTGTGGCCTCACCCACCAAATTCTGGGTGCAGCTCATTGGTCCGCAGTCCAAGAAGCTGGACCACATGGTCCAGGAGATGACTAGCTATTATAGCAGCGCCGAAAACAGGGCCAAGCATGTCCTGACTGCTCCCTATGTGGGCCAGATTGTGGCCGCCGTCTTTAAGTTCGATGAGAAGTGGTATCGTGCCGAAATTGTGGACATTATGCCCAACCAGTACAATCCGCAAGAGCAGGTGATCGATCTGTACTTTGTGGACTATGGGGATAGCGAGTACATCTCTCCAGCGGATATCTGTGAGCTGCGCACTGATTTCCTAACGCTCAGGTAGGAAAAACTCTTTTAATGAGTGAGAACATTTAATAAATCCACGGATTTCCTTTTAGATTCCAAGCTGTTGAATGCTTTTTGGCCAATGTCAAGTCCACCATTCAAACGGAGCCCATAACCTGGCAAAAGTCATCCATAGCCAAGTTCGAGGAGCTGACAGAGGGTAAGTATGGAGAAAGTAACCCAATAACAATAAACTACATCTTCCTGCTTCCTTAGTGGCCCACTGGCGGAAGCTTATAGCACGCGTGGTTACCTACAAGGAGCGCCCAAAGGCTGCCACCACGGCCGCCTTGAATTCCGCCGCCAAGGAGGGCACTCCGCTGCCCGGTGTGGAACTCTTTGATCCTGCAGAGGGCGCTGAACTGAATATAGGTGATCTGATGATCACACACGGATTTGCTCTGCCTCTGGATGATTCGTATCCCGTGCGATCCCGGTCATCGACGCCCTCCAGTAACAGTGACTCGACAATTGAAGAGCTGTGCGTCAGCAATCCTGCCACTCCCCTGACGCCGCATTCACCTATGTCTCTGTCTATAGCGGATGCTGAGAGCATTTCGCAGGCGGAGGATGCACACATGGCCCAGCAGCTGCAGCATTTGCAGCACAAACTCAATGGAAACGATATAGGAGGGGCAACCATTAGTCCTGTTAAACTGACATCAGCAGACCTCGAAAATGGGAACATCAACAACAATGCCAGCACCACCACCAATGGTGGGCATTAGGGCGGCATCCACATTTGTTACTAGTTATCCTCGCCTTACAACGACGGGCAGCTCACCTACCTACTTGACGTGTACATAAAAAGTATAGCTCTTAAGGAACTTATTATATAGGTATTGAAACATATAGCTGGTTAATTTATCGCCGTGACTGCTCGACATATCCTAGATCCTAGACGCTGACGATGACGATGACCGGCACAGATCCTTAATTGTTTATAGAAAGCTATGCCATGTTACTTATTGTTAGCAATCAAGACGAACAAGACCATTTCTACACATTGATACACAAAGATCACACACAAATTTATATAAAAAAAAGAAATGCATTTTTTTAAGAACATCAAACTTAAGTCTATTACATGGGTCTGGTTCGGGTTTCACTTGAAACTTGCAATTAACTTTCTTAAATAAGCTGAAAGAAGGGATATATCCATGCTTCTCGATAACAGGGAAACATACTCTTCATAAAGAGCTTGTAAATATTAAATTTATATGCTTAGAAAAGTAAAAGAATAATACAATTTAGTTAGTGACAGTCTTGTAAAAGACACTAGGAGTACTAAGACGCCGAACGCCATACGATTTTTTTGCACACGCATTTTTCGCTTAGGCTGTATCACTGCAGCCTAATCCGTATGGACACTGAGAGAGTGAGTGAAAGAGATAGCAAGCGAAAGACAGCACAAATAGAGTCCCCAAAAGAGGGCAGTTCTCTCGGCGAGGCTTCCAAAGTTAGGCCATGCTCTCAACTTTGTGAGAGCGGAAGAGCAGGACAGCGCGAGAGCGGGACAGCCCGAAAGCACGCCCAAAAACAGAAAAATTGGTCGTTACTCATCTTAGTACTTCTAGTGTTTTTGGTCTTGTAAAAGGTCAAGTTAAGTGTATGCAACCCGAACCAGGCCAGCAGTACAGTCTTGGTTGGGTTGATTTAGGTCCCCTAGATCAGGATATCGTTTGTGGTATTTATAGCTATGGGCGGCAGGTATATAGCTCGTATCTGGCTGCGCAAGCGTGCGATTTCCATATCGTCCCGTTCCATTTCCCGTATGAGTTGTGAGAACTGAACTAATCCCTCGCGGTTCCCAGGAAAACCATGCCCCTTGATTACCTCTAACTGGAGCTGCATGACCAACGGAAATACCTAATGCGGACAAATACTCTTGAATTATGGAATATTAGGCTAAAATTATAAATATTTACGTGCTGCATCATGAGAATCATCTCTTTGCCAGCGGAGGCCTTTGCCTCTGAGAGTTTCTTGGAGTTTTCCGGCTGATTGACACACCTAATGATGTCCATAAGTATTTGTTTAGCATTCTCATTGTTGAAATTGGCCAAATATGACATAATAAACGTTTAAATGGCAACGATTTTGGTTATTTTTACAAAAATATTCAACAATTGCAGATATTATTTTTATTTTGTTATTTCTTCTTCACACCTATCGATAACTACTGCCATATCGATTGCCTTATCGAAGGCACTGCCCTCAAAACAGCTGTTTTAGTGTTCACAAACAAAAATAGCAATATTTAGCGAAATACTTAAGTGAGGAAGTAATTTAAATATTACATTTAAATACGTAATTAATTCGTTTTGATTATAATTGAAGACATTCCGGGTGAATTCCAATGCTTTCAGCACAGAACCTATATCTGACAACACTTTCCAACACTAGCCACGGAAAAATGTCACGTCAAAGAAACAGAAGCAACGACAAAAGACACAAATAATAAAAAAAAGCTTATTTTGCGCAGGCATTCGTATAATTCCCAGTAAATTTAAAGCCATGCAATTGCATATTTAGTACGCGCCACCAAGTTGTGAATTAAATTGTAGAGTTTATAAACACGTCGTGTTCGCCCAGCAACGAAACGCAGTTTTGGGCCATTGCATTTTGCGAGAGTGTGAAAAGTGCGTGTGTGCAAAAAGCAAAAGAGGAGTGCAAAAGAAGCAGCGAAAACAACAACACACAAAAACACAACACACACACACACAGCAAAGCCACCCACATCTGCACATACACACCACGCTCCCACACACACACACACAACACATAACTCCAGCGCCGCCGAGTCAGCAAATTCTGCCACACACACAAAACGGAAGAAGAAGAGCTGAAAAAGAGGTGCTCACATCTCCATAAACTCTAAAATTCGCGTTTCCAAGTGTCTCCCGGCGGAATGAATCGCTCCGACGGCCTGGTACGACGCTCGGTGAAGCCGAGGGAAAACGGCGGCGCGGAGGGCGGCCTCAATGCCAATACGCCGGATGACAATCAGGAGGCGATCGACGGTCTCAAGGATCAGGAGGACAATATCGATGATGGCGACTCCAAGGAGACACGGCTCACGCTCATGGAGGAGGTCCTGCTGCTGGGACTCAAGGACAAGGAGGTGGGTTTGTGGGAGGAGGAGGAGGCTCCACCTTATCTCTTGCATTCGGTTGCAACGCTTGTTTCCTGGTTTTGCTAATTAATTAGTTTTCCCTTTACAACACGAGCGAGCATGTTAATCAACAGCAAGGCTGCTGTTCGAGTGCTTCTTCTTCACCTGTTAGCTTCGGCTGCTGCTGCTGTCCCGCTCCCGCTTTCGCAACCTTTTGTTTGGCCTCAAGAGTGCATTGCATCGTGGTCCATCTGCAGGCAGACATGGGCTTAGCTGAAAGGGGCTGTCTTAGTCAGGGGGGGCTCAAGCATCTAAAAAATGAATTTATTTAAAAAAGGGAGTTTCTTAAAAATCATTTGGTTATTTCCAAATGAGAAATTAACTTGAGATTTTAGAATTCTTTATAAATAATAAACCATAAATGTTAAACTTGAAGTTGAAGTTCTGTTACGTGAAGTGCTATCTTCCGTTAAAAAAGAAAGTTATAGAGAAGTTGTAGTTCCAAATAGTTCTGAATTCTATTTAAAAATTATATTTAAATTACTCTTAAAAATTTAAAGAATCTACATTTTTAATGTAAAAGTTAAAGGAACTAATCAGAGCTCTAAAAATATCTGTGATAAAGTTTTGAAATGAGTTTAATAATGAAATTAACTTAATTTATGAGGAAATTAAATGTAGAACAATTAAAGTTCATGTTTTACGTATCCTCAACCTTGTTTGTTAATTCTTTAATGGAATAAAAATCACAAATTTAATTTTTTCTGTTTTTTTAGTAGAATTTGGTTAGATCTAACAGCTTGTTTAAACAAAAGAATGTAGCACAATTTAAGTTCATGTTTTCAGTATCCTCAACATTATTCTTTATTTTTCTAATAGAAAAAACTCACAAATTTAGCTGTTTTTCATTGTTGTAGTAGAATTTAGTTAGTTCTAACAGCTTGTTTAAACATAAGTAAAATCCTTTCATTATTTCCATTTTATTCCTTAAAATCTAGACCCCTTTCTATGTTTATTTGAATTTTTGTGGCCGCCCATGTCTCATCAACTTCACCTCAGCTTTTCCAGTTTGTTGTGCAATATAAACTTTGAAATCTCTTGGCCAGATGAGTAATGCACAATTAACGTTCCGTCGTTTTCTCTAACATCTTTTGTTGTGGCCATAAATAAATGCAAAGCTTCGTCTTCGACAAGTCTTATCAGAGTGTTTGGGTTTTTTTTGTTAATTTAATAGGCAGGCGTTCATACCTAATCTTTATAGCAACAATGTTTTTACTACTTTTCGGTGTTAAAGCAAACTAAAGCTTAAAATGTAATCTCAAAAGGAAAAATTCAGTAATAAGCTTTTTTTTTAGCTGCCGTTTCAGGTGATTTACATTTACTGATAAGTATGTATTTGTTGTCTAGGTTCTTTTAAGATTTTATTACCATAAGTATAATATCTAAAAGCTACTATTATAGCTACTATTTTCTTCCAAGAATTGAGATAGCTGCAATACTTTTTTTAATGGGAATCATTTCTTAGAAGTAGCTATCAGCGGAAGGTAAAATCCAAAGTAGTTAGCCACGAACTGTCGGATAATATAAAGTAAAAACGCTTCTGTATTATTTGTACATTACTATCTATCCGTACATTGATTAGATAATCCCCAACCACTCTGTTGTATTGTACAAATCTCCAAAAATTTACAGTGATTCCTCTTTGATAACTCCACTCAAAAAACGAGACTCGTCATTGGGGAGCTGTAAGAGAGAGCATTCCATCAAACGAGTTTTTCCCCATAGAAAGAGGTGCCCACTTAATTTGCATACGATTGAAATATTCATAAATCTCCGCATAATTTTTGGGATGCTATCCATAAAGCGAATCGACTCCATACGTACGTGCCCTATCCTCTAGCCCCATCCATCCCATTTATAGCTAGCCGGCAGAATCCCATTTTTTGTTCTCCATTGAATTCGCTTATTGTATTTCATGTCTGCCTTCCAGCAGCTTTATCGCTCAATTGCTGGTTCGCATATAGCGAAGAATATGCAGCTGTGTGTGAGTGACGACAACCACGTCTATTTGTTTTTTTATTATTTTGCCCGCAGTGTATGAAACGCCCAAGGGGGAGGGCGAGAGACAGCGACTTGGAAAGCGGGACATGTGTGCTGATTGTTGCTTTTGTTCTAGTTCTTGTCCCCCACATCCCATTCGGTCTCTTATCACTGGAAACACTTCTTCCATTTGGTTAATTGCTTGAGGAAGTGCTTCCAAAATGGTCCCGCTCTCGTCGACTTCCCACACTTCTCGTCGGCACATTCTTATCTGGTGTACAACGTCATTCATTATATGAAATAATGTGTGTTCTATATACTATACCCATTAGGAGGGTTTTAATATCATGATAAGCGACATTTTTCTATTATTCGACTTGCAAATGATTCATTATTATGGTCACAGTTGCTAAAGCTTTTTTAAAATCAATGGTGAATAGGTATTATTACCTTGTACTTATATTCTTATCTAAATTGCTAATGTTAGGCATAAATAAACCACGTTTTTGAAAGCTTTCGCTAATTTTATAGATACATACAACGTTTTATTATTCCTGAAACTACGGATCGTTTTTATGTACAATGCAATACAATAATATTTTGCAAATTATTCCAAAAATTTTAGGTTTTTGTTATCGTTTTCATCGTTGATTAAATATTATCGTTGATTTTTTCTTCTGTTATTTCTTTATCGATAACATATTTAAATCGTTTGTTTCTTCTTTTATTAGAGATGTCTAAAACTGATTATTTTTGATTATTTTCTTGATCTCTAATAAACCAAATGGGACAAGTTAATCCCATAGTCACTACATTACATTATTGTATGAAAAATTATATTAATTCTAATCAAAAAATACAATAATGTCATCCATATAACAGCATTTATCGTTAGTTTCTTAACAGATCCCACAAGTTATTTATTCTGTGATATGACACATTGTTGCTTTTATTTGTTAAGCCTAAGCAAACTCAAGTGTTTAATGTTTAACCAGCTGTCCGCTGTCGTCTGAGAGCTTTTCGTCCCTGGCAACATCTTAATTATTCATTTTTTACCACGCTTGCTACATGAGAACAGACCAAGAACAGACCACTTTTTATTTGTTTAAACTGGCGTTCTTAGACAATTATTTTGTGAAAACATGGAAGTAAATTTGTTATTCAGGAGTATACTATTTTTGTCAAAAATTCTAAAAATAATGACACCATTGTCTTTGCAAAATCTTGAGATATTTATGAATGTTTGATACGTGTTTTCTTTGTATTTTTAATGTATGTAAACAAATAGATATAAAGACCAATATATGATTCATTATTATATGGTTTCTACAACATGTAGAGTCCGTTATTGTGGGGATTGCACTTAAAAATTCCCAAGTACGAGTTCAGGGTCAAAACAAGGTTATAAAACCAAGCCAAGTGTTGAGGTTGGCTGGGAACTTAAACACGCGTTGCTTGTTTTACCACAAAATCTTTAGGGTCTGGCTTTCCATTGATTAAATTTAATTAAAATAACAAATAAATCACTAATTTCTGCATACTTTAACCCACTTTATACCCAAAATTTGCAATTTAATTTCACCTTTTCCTTTCAGGGCTACACATCGTTCTGGAACGACTGCATATCAAGCGGTTTGCGCGGATGCATTCTCATAGAACTTGGACTGCGAGGTCGTGTGATGATCGAGAAATCTGGAATGCGACGACGTGGCCTATGTACAAGGTATTATTATTGTAAACAATATATAGCACAAACAGATGCACATCTTTGATAAACGAAATCTAATTTAAATTCTTTTGTTTTGCTTTTTTCAACACAGAAAATTAATTCTGAAATCGGATCAGCAGACGGGCGATGTTCTGCTGGATGAGGCCCTAAAACACATTAAGGAAACAGATCCCCCAGAGACAGTGCAGAGCTGGATTGAATATCTCAGTGGTATATATACCTCACACAAGCCATTTTGATTTTGATTAATCCCAGTGTTTGCTTTGTGGCAGGTGAAACTTGGAATCCATTGAAATTGCGCTACCAGCTGAAAAATGTACGCGAACGTCTGGCCAAGAATCTGGTGGAGAAGGGTGTGCTCACAACGGAAAAGCAAAATTTTCTACTCTTCGATATGACGACACATCCACTGAGCGACAATGTGGTCAAGTGTCGGCTGGTGAAGAAGGTGTGCATTCAGAGATTATATGGAATCAAGAAAGAATAGCTAACATCTCTCTCTCTCTCTCTCTGCAGATTCAAGATTCCGTGCTGTCCAAGTGGGTGAACGATCCGCAGCGCATGGACAAGCGAATGCTGGCGCTAATCTTCCTGGCGCATGCCAGCGATGTCATCGAGAATGCCTTTGCGCCGCTGAATGACGATGATTATGAGGTGGCCATGAAGCGGGTCCGAGAGCTGCTGGATCTTGACTTTGAAACGGAGGCGGCCAAGCCGAATGCGAATGAGATCCTGTGGGCGGTGTTTATGGCGTTTACGAAATAGACGATGGATCCTTTGATTCTCTCCGCTCCTCTCAACAGCACACACACACACACACACACAAACACACGATATACACACACACATATACGCCACATCTGGAATACATTTTGCTGCGCTTTTGTTTTAAAAACTTTGCTGTGAGTGGTACCGAATAGGCGGGCAATAAGATTTTCTTAAAATGGCAACCAACCCCAAAAACGAAAAAAAAAATCATCAGTTTCCTGAGAATAGATATATTTTAAGCCATAATGCCTATACAAATATATATATATATATGTGTTTAACGAAACTGCAATAGTATCAATCCACTGCTCAGTTTTCTCCCTTCGTTTTCTCTTATTTCCTTGAGCATTGTTTTCCGCAAAACCATGAAAAACCAGCAAGAAAACCTACTTCTTCTCTTGCAATGCAAATCAAAAGGGTCACGATGGAGAATTCGCAGAACTGCAGCATTGTTTTTGTAATTATATAATATCTAAAACTAATTGTAAGCGCCCAGAATAGAAGAGAGAAGGAAAACAATGATTAAGTCTGTGCAAGCTGTCAAGTATCCTATATATATATATATTTTAGTTCCCAATTTCCAGTTGTGTGTTTAAATGTCCTTCCCTTACCAATTTTATGATTGCGCTACGGGAAAATCAGTTCAAAACGTTTTCCAGAGTTCCGCAATTTTACCTTAGTTACATAGAACATTCGTACACAGCAGTTACACACATAAGTAAGCACCCACCCAATCACACACACACACACAAATACACGGAGCGAAATTCAATCTAGGCAATGTTTTTAATTTAAATTGTTATTAAATTTCGGGAACATTGAAGTTGAGATATAAACCTTTTCTAACTGCTAAAAAAGAAAACAAAAGAAAAACAAAAACAAAAGAAGCGACAACCACAACAGAGAAGAGAAAACAAATAAGAAAAATTTATGTAAATGTAAAATGTGCACGTCAAATAATAATAATTCTTAGATATTTAATGGCCTAATAAAATATAATACAAATAAATAAAAAACAATATATAAACAAAAATAATATATATATACCTTAAAATCGATGTTGGAATATTTGTGGTGTCTTTTTATAATAATTTTTCGGGGTTTGTTAGTTGAGTGAAAAATATATTACTATTTATATAGGAATACAAATAAAAAATTTGTGGGTTATAAAAAAAATTTCTCTTGTTCAAAATATTAACGCCGAAAATTAAATATAAAACCTTTCACATAAAATATTGAAACCGTTTTCATTAAACATTTATTTTCCATATTATTCCTAAAGGTTGGTTCTTCTTTCCTCTCCTATTCTCTCTCGCTTGAAGAGTGTGAAAGCAGACTTCAGTCTCTTGACGCCGCTTGCTTTGCGGAAAGATGTTTTGCCTCTTCGAATATAGATAAGACATAAGTCGCTAGAATTACTAAGATGAGTAACGATTATACATTTGAAAAATTGCCTATTGTCATATATATGCAAGACATTTTTTTGTTTCTGACGAAAATCGCTTTCTCTCCGCTCTCAGGAAGATAAGGGCGTACAAATATAAAAGTAATGCTCTTACAAGTGTGCGTACACATTTAGAATGCGTGAGAATACGTGTGCACACCGAGCGGTGTGCGCTCTCTCTCAGGCTCTCTGCCAAGAAACCCTGGACCCAGCGCTGGGTCTAGCACAAAAAATGGTATGGAGTGCAGCATCTTAGTAAAAAGCTTTATTTGATTTGCTCTTTGGTTTAGCGTAATCACAACTGAAGCAAAACAACCGACACAACTGCTAGGGCGAGGCTGTTTTAAGATTCTTCTTGTTTACTCTGCGAGAGCAGTCGATTACCCAAAGTCCTTGAGCCCAACTTATAAGATCTTTTTAAATAATATAAACCATATTCTTTTTCGTTTTTAATAAAGAGTTTTTATTCCGTTTTTCGGTCTCAATAAATGTGTTTTCTTTGTTGTTGTTTTTATCGTTCTGCACGCAGTTTCTCTGTTGATATTGGGCGCGCGGGCAAAATGTATACCATACAAGTAGAATAATTCTCACACGAAACATTTAGGTTACAATATAATAATAATAATCTTTCAATGACATAAAGTACGTTAAAAAGCAGGGCGCAGCGCACAGGATATTGCAGAAAAAATACATTAAAACTAAGGATCGATTAGGCCCAGAACAATAATAGGGAAGGCAAAGGAAACAAGGAGAATGCGTGTGTGTGTGTGTGTGCTCTTATACTAACCCTCTTCTAATCATCTAATAGTTTTTAACTGTTTGGGGAAATTTGCAAAGTAATTTGTAATTACAATTAAACATTAGTTATTTAATCATGGAATTTGAAAAGAGAACAATTTTTCTAAGTAATTTCGCAGGTTGCCTCTCGCGTTTAACAAATGTTCTGTTCAGGAAATACATACAAATATATATATATATATGCAAAATATCAGGGAAACTTTAATAAAATTAATGGAAGAATTGATACGCTCGAAATGATAGCCATTAATTAATATATATATGTATATGTATATGTATTTTTTTATGTAAATATAATTGATGTTCCGCCAGCTCTCCTGACCGTTCCTTCCTTTACTCCTTTCACTTCACCTACTTTCCCAGGCGACTGCGCATGGACGCCAGGCGACGCATCCGAGCCCGGTTCTGGGAGTAGCTGCTCTCGGACACCCAGCGCTGTTCGGGTCTGTAGTACGAGCCGGTGTGGCCGGCATGCTAACTCAGCAGGTCCTTGATCTCCTTGTGCATGTGACACAGGAAATCCACATAGCTGGCCGAGCCATCGGTGCCGCGATCCTCGACGAGGAAGTGCCGGAACACGCTCTCCAGCTTGTCGTTCTGTCGCAGCCAGGTTACCTGGAAAAAAGTAGTTTAAATATAACTGAAAGATCCTCCCTGACCGCTGATAATACGCACCCTCATGTAGCGCGTCCGCTCCTGCATGATCTGCTCCAGAATGTCGTTGATGCGCCTGGCCAGCGGCGTCTCTGCCACAATATTGAACCGCTCCAGCGCGAGCTGTTGCAGTCCCTGCACCCCAAAGACACTCTGCACAAAGTTGGAGGACAGCGACTGGCCCAGCCACACAAACAGATGGACGCCATTCTCCAGTATATAGGCACCATCCTCCTGGGTCTTTTCGTGCGTGCAGCGGACGGGCGCCGGCAGATCCGTATCCTCGGGCACGGCATTGTGTATGGGAATGAAACGGGGATACAGATAGCTCACAGATTGATTCAGATCCATGGACAGCACGAACTGGATCACATAGGATCGATCGTCTAGCGTCATATCCGAGCCACCGGACACAGCGTCGTTCTTGAGCAAACACGAGGCGTACAGCGGCAGCAGCTTCAGGCACTCGGGCAGAATCAGTTGGCCAGCGGAGGTGGGCGAGGTGCAGTGCTTGCGATAGCAGGCCAGAATCTGGGCGGAACGATGGATTAGATTATCCTTGACCTGCTTGGGCGAATGCTCCATGAGCTTGAAGCAGGCCTGCTTGGCAAAGAACAGCATCATGGCGTCCAGGTCGCAGCTCTTGAACACATCCGCAATGGTGGTGGTGACGCGCAGGGCCAGGTTCAGGACACGCAGGCGACGCTGACCACTGCAAGAGGTATAGAGCAGGGCCACCTGCAGATACACGTTCTCCTCCGGCGGTAGCTTGTCGTCGTGCTTGATCTCAATGCTCACCGACTTGGTGGCGTCTGTGAGGGAGAGGATATAAAGCATTATTTAAAAATTGAATCGTAATTCCTCCTCCTAATCCCTTACCAATACTGGCCAGCTCCACATCCGTGGTGTTGGACATAAAGAAATGGCCAAAGAACTCCGTGGGCCGGATGCCAGCCGAAGTGCGCACCCGCATCACCGCATCAAAGGCTATGGGTCGGGACACGTTCTTTATGATATCCTCAATCAGCCGCTTGCCATCGACATCCGCCTGGAAGTAGGTGTACTTGTACACCTCTCCTCCCGTTAGCCGCGCCACCTGACCAATGGTGGCCAGGTCTATGTACGCATTATTGAACACAAACAGATCCACGGAGCAGCCCTGCTGCACACACTCCTGACCCAACTGATTGTAGGCCGTGGTTTGTGGTGTGAGCACCGTTTTCTCCTTATCCGTGCCCAGGAGCTTCCTATCATCGCGATTCTTCAGCTTGCCCGGAGCCTCGGCAATGGGCAGCGTGGAGTTGAATACCAACAGCTTGCCCGCTGCATTTGAGGCCTTCAGGGCCTCCAAGCCAGCTTGTATGGCAGGATACAGAATGGTCTCCGTCTCCTTGGTGTCGGCAAACATGCGAGGAATCTCCTCCATCAAGGCATCGATCACAGCTGCCGATTCCTCCGGGTGACACAGGAAGCCATCGAGCAGGGGCATGAACATCTCCTGGACATCGCCCACCACCATCATCTGGGGTTGGGCCAGGCTGCTCTTGATATTGTAGAAATGCACGGTGCTGTTGTACGTGATGAAGCCCACGCGCACCTTGGACTTATCCTGTCCCTGGTCCACCGGCAGGTGCTTGAGTATCTCCTTGATCTGGGCGCACAGCAGGTGAACCAGGCCCGACTTGACCGTGTTGTACGAGACGTCGATAATGAAGATGAAGGCTGGAATCTCCGGTGGAGTGTTGTTCTGTAAGGGATGAGGGAATTTGTAAGATTTGTGAGATCCTTGGGCTTTCTTGAGCAGCTTACCCGACAGTAATCCTTGGTGGCCAGGAACTCGTAAGTGCCCAGCAGCAGCTCTGGTCTTTCATGCTTGTCCACACGCTGGCCAGTGTGATCCAGATGCTGATAGTAATCCGGATGAACTAAAGCAATCCAAGAAACCTCATTAAAACCATGTACTTTCCCTCATTTCCTCCTCTTTTTACTCACCCTCGGAGGTCACCTTGCACATGAGGCACTGGAATCGACGGCCTGCATCCACAAACTGCATATTGGGCGACATGTACGCCTTGCATCGGTTGCAACGAATGGGTCCCATGTCACCAAAGTTCACGATGGGCGGCTCCAGCTCACCCTCGGCGGTCCTGGCCAGCGGCGAGATGTTCAGCGTCAAGGGCAGAGCCGTGGTCTTGAGCAGATCGCCTGTGTTGGGGATGCAGTACAGCGAGGAGCGCAGGAAGCGCGGCGATGAGTTGCCCTGGTCATGGACCACAAACTTGGTGGTCACCAATGGTGGCAGCAATCCCGGCTGATTGGTAACAAAGGGTCCGCCTGCCTGGCGCTGATTCTCCACCATCACCTGGATGGGATTTGGCATTTGGTCGGGATCCAGGCGACGTGGCTGCGGCGCCTGCTGGTACATGTTTCCTGCTCCCGGCATGGGAGGTTGCTGCAAGGGATTACTTTCATTAGTTATTGGATTTTTAAATAGGAATTCCCAGCACTCACATTAAAGCCAGGACGTCCGGGCTGACCGGGAAAGCCGCCTGGTTGCGGTGGATAACCGGGTGCTCCTGGCTGCTGTCCTGGCTGTGGCGGATAGCCTGGCATAGGCTGCTGACCCGGCTGTGGAGGATAGCCCGGCTGCTGTCCTGGATATCCCGGCTGTGGGGCCCCGAACTGTGGCGGAACAGCTGCCTGTTGGCCAGGCAGTGGCGGTGGTCCTCCTGGAAAGCCTCCCGGCGCCTGTCCCGGGTAGCCGCCGCCGCCGCCTGGATATCCGCCAGGTTGCGGTGCTGCATAGGGTGCCGCTGGCTGTGGTGGCAAACCTGGCTGGGACTGTGGCGGAAAACCCGTCGGTTGTGGCGGAAATCCCGGCTGCTGGGGCGGTAATCCCGGCTGTTGCAGTGGCGGCAATCCCGGCTGCTGCAGTGGCGGCAATCCCGGCTGCTGCAGTGGCGGCAATCCCGGCTGCTGCTGGGGCGGTAATCCCGGTTGCTGCTGCTGCTGAGGCAATCCAGGTTGCGTGTACGTCGGAGGAATAGCCCCAGGCGGGAGCAGAGGCTGTCCCGGTCGCGAGCTGGGCGCGCCAAAAGGAGCCGGAGCCGCCTGCGATGTGGGAATCTGACCTGGAAGCGGTGCCTGGCCAGGCAGCGGTGGCTGTCCCGGCAGTGGTGGCTGAGCAGCCGTAAGCGGAGGCTGACCACCGGGCGTCGCTGCCTTTGGAGGAGGCATATGCGGCAATCCCGCCAAGCTGGCGCTGTTCAAGCTCATCTGATTGATGCCACTGGGCACGCTCTGTGGTGTGCTGCTTGGCGTTGGCACTCCGTTGGCATAGCCACCAGTTGCCGCCGTCGGTGGAGCACCAAAGGCGGCATTGTTGTTGTTGGCGGTCGGAGGTGGAGCCGCATTAGCGTTGAACTGATTGAAACCGGTTGCCTGTGGTGGTGCAGCGGCAGCCAGGGGTGCTCCTTGCGGTAGAGGTGGCTTCAGGGGAGTGACACCACCGCCGCCCACACTCAAACCGCCCATTGACGTGGCCAGCTGGAAGAGAGAGAGAGATGTATTTTTAGTAAATTAACTTTACTTTTAGTTTTTTTTTTCTTATCTACAAGCTCAGCTTCCACTCTTCCATTATGAAATCATGGATGACCTCTTTTTTACCAAGCCGGGAAAGCTTATCAGCCTGAGTTTTAGTTTTGTTTTTTATTTTAAAATTTAATGTTTAATTAAGTAATTAATTGTTATAAGTAAAATATGAAGGAGAATGCTTAAGTAAATGCAATTTATGAAGAAAACGCATAATTCAAACCCTATTTTAGCATTAAAAACCACCTTAAAATCAGGAACAATCATGAATATTCAAGCAGAGCAACACGTATGCCCATCAAACCGTTTTGTTTTTGTAATCCCCAGCGATGTGTAGATTTTGTTGGCGTATTCTTTCACGAAACACACTCAAAATGCATTGTTTTTGTAAGCTTTTTCCAGGATTTAGATTTAGTTCATGTAATATTTAAGGAATATGGCGTAATTTAATATTTCCACAGCTGATTTAAAAATAATATCGTAAGACCTTGACCTACCACACCAAGATAATCCCGTTAAATACAAAGCCAAGTACAGATTGGGAATTAAAAACTTCCCTAACAAGGAGTCTAATCCTTGGCCTAGTTCCCCCAACCAAACCCCC
>JAEIIU010050028.1:37357-78389 GCA_018874675.1 Drosophila baimaii
GGGGCTGCCGATGTCGGTGGCGGTGCTCCATACTGTGGTTGTTGCTGCTGCTGCGGCGGCGGCAGCGCTTGCGGCTGCTGCTGCTGTTGAGGTGGCCAACCTGCACCCGAAATCGGAGGAGGTGCTCCAAACTGCGGCTGCTGCGCCGGCGGCTGTTGCGTTGGCGGCTGCTGGAATTGCGTAGGCGGTGGCCCGTACATATTGGGATTCATTGCTGGAAACCGTAGCCGTGTATCAGTCACCGTTTAAGCTCGCGAGGGGGAAAACCTTCTCCAAACAACTTTCACGGGAAAAGCGAAACGCGAGAGAGAGAGGAGAAAACACGGTGGCTCAAAGTTCGCCACTGCGGCAAATTTGGCTATTTCGGGTACTTCTAGGCCGGATTCCTGACCACACGCTTCTCGGTTCTGGCCACTGGGTGTTAGCCTGCACTTTTGACGGCCGCGGCGCACGAACGTTGGTTAAAAAACAAAAATAATTTCGAGCGAAATGAACTTCCACGTCAGTTCCCCCAATTCGATTTTTTTTGCTCTTCTTGCTGCCACGTAAACAGCACTGTTTTCCAACACTGTCCGAGAGCGGGGGAATATGGTTGTTATCGGGCAATCGATAGGCGCGCTAGAGTTGCCAGCGCGTCTGGGTAACAGCTGTGATGAGATTTGAAATTTTCAGAAGGTGGTACCGTTATCTTGAGTGACGTCATTAAATTTTCAATTGTTTCAAGAGAAGCAAATTTTATAACTATTAATGTTGATTTTATTGAATCTATTACTTATTATTATTAGTTAATAGTTAATAATAATATTTATTATTAGTTAATGGTTCCTTATTAATACATAGACTTTTTATTTCTTATTCTTCAAATTTCTTGAAAATAATATAAAATAAAAGCTATAATAATTAAAATAAAGTAATTAAATAAGCATATATATTAAATTATATATTATTATTAAATATTATATGAATATTATTATCTATCTATCTATATATATCTATCAAAAGAGGGAAAAGGGTTACTCACTTTGATGATCTTGGTCCCGCTTATCTTGGAAACCCCCGTAGTAAAATATAATATATATACATATACATATATAAAGTATAAAGACCCTGGAGCTAAAATTATACTAAATACCATAAAGTTGATCTCAAGAACCCCTGATTAAATCTTAAAATCTTGAAGAATTAAAAAGAGAAAAAGCTAATAAAAAGTATCATTTTTTGTATTTAAAAGCTAAAGCTTATCCTTTTTTAAGGTTTCACAAATGATTTACTTCCTTATACGAAGGCAGCGTAATTGGCTCTGAGATCTCCTGGAACCGACCCGCCCAGGCCCGAGTGTCGACCCGAACTTTATCCTTTTCGACCTGCACCTTTGGTCGAAGGTCCTTACTAAATTGCAGTCCCGTAAAACGCTCAATTTCTTCCACCATGACACGATGATCACTCAACTTTCCGCCCACCGTCCGGCTATTCTGGATGATAAAACCCTCGACGAAAGGATACATCCCCGGGCTTTCCACTATCAGGACCTTGAAGTAATGCGAGGGCACTGGCATGGGTAACCAATCGTAGACATCATATTTCATGGACCACTTGCCGTCTTCCTGACACGACGGTGTGTATATCGGCCCAGTGTAGGCGTACACCGAGCCAGACTCCTGTGCCCTGCCGACCACATAATGCTCCAGGTCGTTCCAAATCTTACGCTTAAAGGCCTTACAGATCTTCTTCGATCCACCGCTCAAGACGTAGACGTCGTTATAGCGCAGATTCAGGGAGCTAAAGCCGGACTCATCTATCTCTATCTTCTGGTAATCGCCGCGAAAGTGCTCGCAGATCCACCGCGGTGAGTTTGTGCGCATATCGTGCGAGACAATATAGTCCTTGTGGACCAACAAGTTCTCCGCGCTGGGCAGGCCGTATTTAATTAAGTCCAGCAGATCTGTAGTGGTCGCCGAATCGGTCTTTACCTCGAAGAAAGCACCGATGAAGTCAAAAAGGGGCGATACAATCAGCTGCCTGAATTTGTCACCAAAAGTTGTGGAACGATTCCACAAGCGGGTCTCGTGATCGGTCCTGAAAGTGGATAACTTTTGGAAAATACATTTTTTTTAGGACTTAAATGTATGCGGACCCCTTACCATTGGATACAGCCTATGGCGATGATGGTACACATAAGGATCCCTCCTAATCTGCCGGAACAGCTCTCTTATAGACGTCTCCTGCTGGACAAAGGCACCGCAGAAAAATCCGGTTACCCCTGCCAGTGCATATAGAGCATACTGATGGACAGGTGGCGAGTCGTTAAAGGACATATTTAGGAGTACAATAATTTTGTTATTAATTTATATAAAGTACGTGTGAACCTTAAGCCAAAGCCAGCTTAGGAAAAACTATTATTTAAAGAGAGATCTTTATTATTAATGCTGCTAATTTATAATTTCCTTTGGGTTATTATTTCTAAATCAACCAAAGTCCCGAAAAACCTGTGATTCACTGGGATAATTGCTGCCAAACAAGGTGCTCCTCCGCAATCCATCGAAGAACCTCAAGCCAGCATAGTGTTCAATCTCCCGGATGTCGCAGAGAAAGGACCGCAGGGCCAGACCATCCGGTATCGGGGCATTTGGCAGGACATAGCCCTCCATATAGGGCTTCCCCAAAGCATGAGTAGCTTCCACCATAATGACCTTGAAAAAGTGAGTGGGCACGGCTACCATATTGAGTCCTATCATCTCATATTCCACTCCAAATGTGCCACTATCCCTCTGCTTGGGCTTGTAGAGCGGTCCCGTGCACACGTAAACGGAACCAAAGCGATTGACCAGCGATCTCACATATATCTCCAGCTTGTTCCAGGCACCACGATTGAAGCCTTGGCCAATTTGTGGCGCTATATTGGTGAGGAAGAACGTGTCCTGGCAGTGATTCTGCTGCAAGTGATGATTTCCAGCGGCTGCCAGGTGACCACGATCGAATCCAGATCTACGATAATCCGCCAATTCGGACCTGAAGTTGGAGGGTACACTCATGTCCGCTTGAAATGGACTTCGACCTCGTCGCACGCGTTCGGAATGGATGTTTTCCACCTGGAGATGCTCACACACCCAGTGGGCCACTCGATTCCGGCGATCGTAGGAGAGCACAAAGTCACTGTATAGCCTTAAGTCATCCAGGCCCGGGAAGCCGTACTTCATGATCTGTCGCATACGATGATCGGCCTCATCGTGGCTCTCAAAGAAACCAAACTGGAAAATTATAATTAAATTTGTAAATACGTTTTAACTAATTAAACTCTAAGGAGGAATCTTACCACTTCATAAATTTGGGGACTAACATAGTAGACATAGGGATCCTTTTGTATTAAGTCCTGCAAGCGTTTTCGGGCATGTTCGTGTTGAAAGTACATGCCAGCTGCAAAGGACACACTGATAGCAGTGATGCCCAGGGCTAAGCTTAGTCCCAGGATATGCCATTTATGTGCCATGCGTTGGGCCTAACTATATGCCCATCTTGTAAATAAAATATAACTTTAATGAAGGCTTTCTCAGGGCTAAATATAAACTGAATATAAGCTTTAATATTAATGGAAAATGTAGTTATATTTTCCGCAACTTTTAATTTATTTTTCGTCTTTTTATTCAAAATCTATCAAGTTCTGGAAATATTTCTTTGAATTCCTAGGACTTGATGGTGGCCAAACTGAAGGACACTGGAACATTTGCAGAATTGGTTACTGGACTGGTTATTGGACTGGTGACTGAACTGGCTACCGAACTGGTGACAGGAATGGGTACTGGACTCTCCACCGGACTTATTAATGGACTGATAACCGAGCTGGATACTTGGGTGTTGATAAAATTCCGATTCAGGCCCTCGAAGAACCGCAAGCCCGTGACATTCTCTATGTCCCGGATATCGCTTAGAAGTGTCTTCAGGTCCACGTTATTGTTCAGCGGCGTGTTGGGCATCACATAGGCCTCCGCATAGGGCGTGGGATCTGCCTCGAACTTTGGATCAATGACCACAACCTTGAAGAAGTGCGTGGGCACAGCGACCATGATTCGCTCCTCCGTCTGGAACTCCAGGAACCAATTGTTAGACTTGAGCTGGCGGGGCAAGTAAATAGAGCCCGTGTAAACGAACACAGTGCCATGCGTTCGGCTCATCTCATTCACATGCTGCAGCAGACGCTCCCACACGGTGAGATTGAAGCCCCGGCTCAGGAAGGGTTTTATGTTGGACAGGAAAAAAACCCGAGATGCCTCCGATTGGCTAAATGCTCCTGCAGGAGCCAGACTTGATGTGGGCCTCCCATAAACGGCACACGTCGACAGGTCCACTCGCTCGCACATCCACTGTATGGCGGAGTTTCGACGATCGAAGGAGGTTACGAACTCAAAGGCCTCGTTCAGACTAATATCATTTGTGCTGGGAAAGCCATACTTCATGATCCCGCCCAGCTTGTGGGTATCGTCCGCATCCGCAGCGAACTCCTTGTCATTGGCTTCTACTGTAAAGATGCCCAGCTGGAAAGGAGTTCGCATAAAGGGAGTCGTTGAAGAATCCTGGGACAAGCTACTTACCAATCCGTATAGCTTCCTTCGGATGAAGTAGGCATGGGGATTGCGCTGCTCCAGTAGTCGAATATTTCGCATTACATCAAGGTGCTGATAGTAGGCGCCCAAAGCAAAAAAGGACCCAGCGGTGGCCGCCAGGATACCAAGGATGCTCTTCACTGGCATTTCTATACCGCAATCACTTCAATTACTATAATTTAGAGTTTACAATTACAAAGAGATTTGGAAAAGCTTAAACCTTATGTGTAAACTATTCAAACTTTAACTTTAGAATGAAATGTGACTTTGTTGTGCCGGAAAGCAACCCCCAAAATAGTGGGTTATTTTCTGGTATTTCTCACTGACTTGGCCAGCAGTTAATCTGCAAAGTTGTCGTGTCCAAAGTCAGAGTGAACCCTTGGCTGCACTTGCCAACTGCATTAAGTCAATAGAAAAAGTTGCAGTCATCGTCACAGCGTCTGTGAACTTAAAAGTCCTTAGGACAAAACATCCCCCAACCACCATACCATCCCCCCCTGTGGGTTACATCACCCAAAAACCACATAATAATAAGCGTTTTGGGGCTATGCCTGACTAAACCAAAAACGGCGTCAAGATTTATTCACCAAATCTCATCGTACTTTGTTATGCTTAAAACTGTTAGTTGTGGATTTACAGTTTTTCGGTTTTTGGCCACAGAAAAAGTTTCCTACGCCCGGGCAGAAAGTTCGGACGGTAAAGTGATGGAAAGTGTAAAGGTTTTAAAGGAGTTTTGGGTTACAGTACGTATATAGAAAAAGGAAATGTAGGATATGATATATCGACAAACATATCGTAGTCATTTCAAAAAAATCATAAAGTGTGATATATCGTAATAGGAAGGAAGAAAATATTGCAAAAACATTAGCAATAAATTTGAAATATCAAAAATATCTCTTCTAATTTTAAAATATCGACATTTTGGATAATTTTTACATACATATATGCAATAATTTTGATGAATTAATTAATTTTGTATTTACTAACTATAATCAAAACATCTTTAAGTCCGCATATTATATTGGTTGCTTTTATTTTTTCCAACAATAATAGTTTAAGCTAGACCTATGATCACCTTTAGCACATATATCATATATGGTATATCAAACAGAATATCGAATTATCGTTAAAATATCGATTTATAAATCAGACTTAGCATCGAATAACGATACAGTATCGATATATCGAAATTTTTGGCTATCCTGAGGTAGGGTAAAAGCTGGGGGATATTGTTGTTGAAGAAATGTAGGGTTTTAATTATAAAAATATTATTAAGTTCGCTACATTATATTAGGAAAAAATAAATATAATATATTCCTTCTTAAAGTTTACTAAAAAGGCTCTCTTTAAGCACACAGTTTATAGCACTAAAAAAAATCTTAAAAAACAAAAGACTTTTCCTCAAAGAAGCCCCCTTTAACACAAAGCCTGTGGGGAAGCACTTGACAAGGAAAAGCAGGAGAAAAACTTTTTCCGACACTTGACAAAGGTAGGGTAAAATAAGCAAAAATAAAAAAATACGCTAAAGAAATGCGCAAAAGTGCAGTAAATTTGTTCTTAAAAGGAAACTATAGCCAGGCCTTCAAATGTCCCTTGTGCAGAGGGCACAGCCGAGTTCCAATTTCCCCCCCCAAAACTCCACAATTTCAATTCCACATCCATTTTGTGGAGCGCTTGAGCCAGCCGCGAGGCATTGCCAATTAATTTCTAACGTCTAATTGGTGGTTTGCCAAATTCATTGGCCTCCTGGGGACGCACGCGTCCTGCCCCTTAGGTTCCGCTTGCATATTGATTGATGCCTGGAAGGGAGGTTCTTTTGGCACTACACACACATATAGTACATGGTGCAGCCTCGCCTCGTCCTTCAAGGGTTCGGTGACTTTCTTCTAGCGGATTTTCTAATCAACATGGCTCGCCCAAATTTGCATAATTAAAACGTTTTCCGTTTTCTCGTCGTGGCTCCAGGTGTCTGCCACGCCTCTCCGCCCCACCAAAACATTTTCCAGTTTCCCTTGCCAAAGGAAAATTGACTCGCTAAGTGACTGAAAATTTGTCGCCTCATTTGAGTTTGGATTAATGAATTATGTACTTCGGGGGGCTGCTTAATTAAGCTCCAAGCTCCGAATGTGATTAGGGGCCAGGCAATTAGCCGATAGGTCTGCAAATTTTCAGGATCTGCGATAATCATTTGCTGTTGACTGACAGCCATAAAAATGTTGGAACCCCCAACAAAACCAAACTCATTACGGTCGGGTTTTTCTCTTGGCTACTTGAGTTTTTTTGTTTCCTTTTCAGATTTTACAGCAGGTCAACTTAATGGGGTAATTAACTTATCTGGGTTAGAAAGGGTGAAAAGGTTGCATTTTTATTTGTTTTTTTTTTACTCTGGGAATAACCGAAACATGTGCCGGGGGGAAGTCAATTATCGTCAGGAGGATAATGTTTATGTTTAACGGCAATTAAAACATATTGTTTGAGGCTATTTTCAAGTAAGCGTTTAATTATATTATTTATTTATAGGTTTTAATTATAAAAAAAAAACTAATATGCTAAATCCTTCAAATAAATTCTATTGGTATTCCAAGGATTTATAATAAATCATACAAATCGTTAACGGCAATTAATAGAATCTCAGAATTTGAATAAATAATATTTTTTTTTATACAGCACTTAAGCCTTTTTTTGTAAGTATTTTATTTAAAAGCTTGTAATAATTATATTGTTGGACATTAAAATAAAAAGATATTGTATATCGTTGGAATAATTTATATATGTATTGCGAGGACTAATAATAAATCATAAAAAACAATCCCTTTTAGTCACAAAATCATTAACAGAATCCCTGAATTTGAATAACTCTTGTTTTTCATATAGCACTTATGTCATATGTAGTAGGTATTATTTTTAAAAGCTTGTAATAATTATTTCTTTCGACATTGGAATAAAAAGATATGGTATATCCTCGGAAGAATGTATATATCTGTACCGCAGACTGATCAGAAATCGTTTAAATATACCCCTTCCAGTCACTGATTCGTCAATAGCAATTAACACTTTGGCTGCTGGCGATGTCTACGATTAATTATAGCAATCATTGAAGGGAGAGTGTGATATATATATATTTATATACTTACATACATATACATACATATGTACAATATATGGAGAGAAGAGAAGAAGATTAGGGGAAGTGAGAGAGCAGACATGGGGTCGCCGCGCTCTCCCGATCGGTTCCAGTTCCATCGCGATCCACGCCGATCGCGGGTTGTTTTGAGAGTTTTGTCAGTTAGTTGGGTCCACGCCGTTGAGCAGGTCAGATCTGCGGATCTTGTGCGGCCGGAGAGCATACACATTTATAACGGTAGAGCTAGGTCATCGCACGCACTAGATCTCTGTAAGATCTCTTTAAGATCTCTTTAAGATCTCTTAGAGCAGAACCACTCGAAAGGCCAGAAGTTGAAGTCCCACGGGCGAAACCGAGAGTAAACATGATCTCGCAGCTGGGAAGGTTTGGGGTTCTTAGTGCGATGATTTTGGCACTAACTGCCCTAATTGTGGGTGAGTCCATGCACAGAGAGTGTGGGAAGGCCTAAGACCTTGCCAAGTATATGTTAATTTCCTCATTAAATAAACTAACCAAATATGAAATCACCCATTAGCATCTGCGGAGGAGACTGCTCTAAATCCCAATGCCAACTGCAATTACACCCTCATCAAGTCCAAAACCCTGGGCCTGGACTCCTCGTTCTGGAAGAAGTTCTTCAAGCACTTGATACCCTTCACCGGCAGTTCGAGGAGTAAAATGCAATTCATACTCTTCAAGCGGGATTTTGCGGATTGCGGAAGGGAATTGTTCATTGGCGATGTGGAAAACCTTAAGAAGTCGGGCTTCGATGCACGTCATCCCACAAGGTAAGGAAGGGGATTTCCTGAAAGATTAACAGGCCCAGGCACAGATTGCGAATCGAGGGGGGAACTTTTTCGATTGATATATGTATGTACATATATAGGAGAAGCGTTAATGGGGGAAGTAATTGTGCAACAGTCAATTTGTTTACATTTAAGCAAAGAATAAAAGCTGTTTAAACATTTTCGAACAGAACAATAGTTAGTGTATTCAGTATTCCCTCCATTCATCATGGGTTTTTGCGTCAGAAAGCATCTAATTATTGAGAGAGCAATGCCAGCCAAATATTTGCCAAACTCTCTCACTAAAATATAATTTTTATTTTGAGATTAGCATGAAAAAACTGGTTTGTTATATTTTTATTTGGAAGTCGAGCTCCTCTTATCGCTGTTTGAGTCATTGCCATTTGCCTGACACTCAAATAATTGGCAATTAAAAATTATACATTAATGGAAGGAGAAGAGAATTTAATTGTTATATTTATTTATTAGCTAATGAGTAGTTTGGTTACAGTAATTATGGCATGTCCAACACTGGTTTTGCATTAAAAGAGTGATAAGATAAGAGAGGAATTGATGATTTGCATGAGATAAGATTTGTTTACTTTAAAAAGGGCATTGATATTTGTGGCTGCGGTTATCATTTAATGAAGAATTCATGAAGCTTTGCTTGAAATTTAATTCTGATTCTTGTTGGTTTAAAATTAGTATGAAAAATGTAAGGGAATTGAACAGATTTAGAGGAATTCAGGTTTAAAATAATGTTTTGTATTTTATACAAGGTAATATCATATGCTAGTTTATTCATTTTAAGTAAAACTGCCTTAGCTTTTCTTTATTTAAGTGAAGTTGTAGCTTAAATTAAAATATTTTCTTCATATTTAAGAATTTTATCTGATCAGCATTTTCTTTTCTTTATTTAAATGAAGTTTTAGCTGAAATTTATACTTATGTATATTCTCTTGATAATTATGTATAATATTACTGTATAATTCTTTCATTAACAAATTGTAAAATATATGTATATCTCTTCATTAACCTCGCTTCATATTCCTCTCCCGCAGAATTGTCATTCACGGCTGGATGAGTCAGAGCAAGGGCTCGCACATCAGGAAGGTGAAGAACGCCTATCTGAGTCTGACTCAACCTGGCCTCAATGGAGAGCCCGCCCGCTACGAGGACTTCAATGTGATTGTCTGCGACTGGAGTAAGATTTCCACGAATGTTAATTACTTCGAGGTGGCCAAGACGGTGGAGGATCTGGGTGCCCTGCTGGCCGATATGGTGCGACATCTTCACCTGGAGGCCAATCTGCATTACGACGATGTCTACATTATTGGACACTCCTTGGGCGCCCAAATTGCTGGCAGTGCTGGCAAGCAGATCATGCCATATAAATTCAATACCATCTACGCCTTGGATCCGGCGGGTCCGCAGTTCCGAGATCAGACCGATGAGTATCGCATCGATGCGAGTGATGCCTCCTATGTGGAATCCATACAAACCAGCGTTAGTTTTGGTTTCGAGAAGCCCGTGGGACATGCCACCTTCTATCCGAATTATGGAAAAAATCAGAAAAAGTGCTATGTCTATGGCTGTTCGCACAAGAGGTCTCATGATTATTTCGTGGAAACCCTGACGAGTCCGGCGGGCTTTTGGGGACCCCGCTGCGAGCGTCATGACGATGGCACCTGGATCCTACTGCTTAGCGATGGCGAGTTCCGGATGGGAGGAGAGCCCTCCGTACCGAAGAATGGAACCTTTTATGTGAAAACCTACTCAAAGCCACCGTATGCCATGGGGCACAGGTGGCAAACCGAGCCGGCGCCACGAGAGGATGAGGATGAGAACTCCACCGAGGACTAGGAGGCCAGTTGAGAGCCTTACTATTAAAACTGTGAATAAAATAGAGTGAGAAATACACAAAATGTAATCATTAAAATGTTATTTATAAAGCGAAATTAAAAATAATATAATTTAAAGTTGAAGAGTTTCTCTTTCAAGAATAAGTCTGTACTGTAGTTACTCTTGAAATACTATAGAAAATATAAGTATTACTTATTATCTTGATTGATTTATGTGATTTTGTAATTGTTTTCCATTTTCATGTGTACTCTTGAGCCAGAATTCGTTTTGTGGCCATGAATATTTTCATACTTCAGCCTGGAACATAATTTATTTAACTCCACCTATCGCTGACATGAGAAAAGTAACGCCTGAGCTCTCTTCCTCTCCCCCTTACCTTAAGTGTGTTTAACTCTTATCTTTATTTCTGTGCAAATATGTGAACCAATTTCATTATTTGCCAAATCATTTACGAGGAAATACCAAGCTCTGGCTTCTGCAAGTACTCCGGGAATTCCTCTGCGTAATCTACGCTTTGGGGTATGTATAAAAAGGTCCCCAAACGTCAAGGGCTTAGCCAGTCTTTTGCCAACTTCAAACCCAAAATGTTGCTATATCAAAGTTTTTTCTTTAGCTTGGCAGTTTTGCTAGCAATTGTTGCTGCAAGGCCAGGTCTCATTAACGAGATCTCTTCCAGGACTTCTAAATATTCTGTTCAACATGAGATTGGAGTGCCAGTTAAGGAAGAGAATGATAAATATATTAGTGATGGAATTACTGGGGAGAAAAGCAGCGAGATAATAACTGATGAATCTTCAGGGCACCAAAGTAAAGAGTCTACCAAAGATGCAACCAGCGACGAGACTTCTGGAGAGCAAGGCAGCGATCCTAGTGATCAGTCTGGTGAAACCAGAGGGAAATTAGATAAAGAGTCTAGCAGTGATGAAAATTCCGAGGAGCAAAGCAGCGAGAAACCAAGTAAAGAATCTTTTAAAAAAGAAAAGTATGATTCAAGCCAGAAGCCTGATAATGGAAGTTCTTATGAACAAAGTGAAGAAACCAACGGGAAACCAAGTAAAGAATCTTCTGAAGAACAAAGCGAAGAGTCGAGCAAGAAGCCTAGTAACGAAAAACCCACTGAGCAGCCTACTAAAGAAAGTTCAGAGGACCAAAGTGAAGAGTCCAGCGAAAAACCAAGTGTAGAATCTACTGAGGCACCGAGTGAAGAAAGCGAAGAGTCCGAAGAAGAGAGTTCTGAAGAAGATTCCTTGGAATACATTGAATACCGAAATTATGAATACGAAGGCGAAGAGGACGAGTAACCGCAAGACAGAACACATGGAGTAAGAAGCCGGAAGCAGCGTTCCTAATGAACATCGAGGGACAATAGGCATCAGATGAACGGACGAACTAAATTCTGATTGATACTATAGCATAGGAAAATCTGTCGCAGCGCTATCCTTAAAGTCAAATCATAATAAAATTTATTCCGAGAAAAAATACAAATTCTTAACATTACAAAAATGAAGTTTCTTGTCTATAGCTTGGCTCTGCTCCGATTGCTACTGACTATGGGGGCCATACCAATACCAGTGCATGAAGAAGATCGAAGACTGGCCAATGAGCCGGACATGGACTTTCCCGATCTATATGATCTACTTAACTCCCAAGAGGTGCGTAATGTGTTTCGTTTTGTCGTCATTGATTTTTATTTATTTTAGTATATTTAAGAAAGCATTGCTTGCTGCTTGCTGCCGCTGGTTGCGTTCATATAATTTTCCTCTACTACTTGCCCTGGCCTTTTCGCATATTTGGACGGAAAATTTTTAATTAAAACAAACAATATGTTACCCCGACTTGTTTTTGGTGTGGCTGCTGCACAAAATTGCAGCTTTTGGGGCCAGAGGACAGAGGCCAGAGGGGGCAGGGGGCAAGTTGTTGTAAATGCATTTACTCGGCTTAATTAGTTGAGATTTTACATTATTCATACGCCACGTGTGACCAGCGGCCGCCCACTTTTTGGCCCACCAAGTGTGCTGATCCCTGCCGTCGCCTTTCCGTTCTTCTGCTGACAGCATCATAATTTCCACTTAATTAAAGTTGTCGTTGTTGTGGGTGAGGAGTTTTTGCGGTTCGCTTGCCGAAAACTTGTCGAGATGCATTTTGGGATAAAGTTCCTAGGACCACACTAGAATGAGCTGTGAAGACTTGGCTCTTCATTTAATTACGGAGCTCGTTGGTTGAGAGTTTTGCATAATTTTTAATCTGAGTTTTTGTGGGAATATTTTGTTGATAAAGAAAAGAATTTTAAGACCATAGAATACCTGGTTTTCAAATCATTGCATACTTTTTGGAGGTAAAATAAATTTTTTTAAAATATTAAAATGTTTTTTTAAGTTTAGACTAAAGGAAATGGCCAGGGATTGTGTGAAAGTTGAACAAAATATATTCCTTAAAAATATATTAACTTATCTGCAGGGGTATTATCGGAGAAAGCTTCTTTTATGGTCTTCTTTTATAGAAATCTTTGAAGTTTAAACCTAGCTTCTCTCTATTTTGGTAATCAATATGCTTCAAAATCAAAATACCTCAAAAAGGATACTAGTAAATATTAAATTCCCATTTATTCGCCCAAGGGCAAGGGCCCTTCACAAAAGTTGACAAGCCAAGACAATTAAATATTTGACATAATCCATTGATTGGCTTAATATATTTCCCAACTCACTTATCGTAATGGTTGGCCTTAAATTGACAGATGAAAGCCAAGATCGGCCGACCGGCCACAGGCATAATCTTTTGAGGTTCCGGAATATAAAAGGATTCTCGGGCTCACACACACACATTCGTTAAATCTCAGGTGGAAAATGCCAACACTTAAATTTTATGCAAAATCATTTGCCCCTTTTGCCGACCCAAAAATAGTTGCGAACCTTCGATTTAGCTTGGAATGGATTCCTTTGCGATTGATGATTGTGTTTGCGAATTCCTTGGGGGGGACTCCCTTCGAACCCCTGCCCCACCCGCATTTGATTATTTAAATTTTCCCATTCGTTTTCATGGCGTATACATTATTTATGAGCCATGTGTGTGAGTGTGTGAGGACGTTGGCATTTCCATTATGGCATTCTAATTAAGGCTACCCACAAAATGTCTCCCAAGTTCATAGTAGCCAAACACCTTAGGTAACTGATGACCAAAGGACTTTGGTCTTTGCTGTGATGGGAATTAGACCCTTAGAAATTCACTGGAAAATGCACGAGCCAAGAATTTCCCAAGCCCTTTGCCGTGGACAGCCTGAAGACCAATTTGTCGCTCCGAAATGGACCGTGTGAGTGTCATAACTTTGCCGATGTGTGAGTGTGTTGTGGGTGTTGAGATTGTCGCCCAAGAAAGTCCTTGAAAGAAAGAAAGGAAAAATTAAAATGAAATCAAGTTTCGTTTTGCGGGAGGGGGCGGCAGCAGCTACAAAAGGTTACAAAAGGCCCCAGATATTCCTCGGCAAATGAGTCCGATACGAAGGCGATGACAATGACTTACATCATTGCAAGGGGGAAAGGACCTGCAGGACTCTCTCTCCGCTCGCACACTCGTTAAAGTTCATGTGCACACGCACTTAGGTCAGCAGATATCGGGGCTGGCAGGAAGTGAGAAGCTCCGCCACTTTGGCACACTCACTCACATATGTATGTGCCCGGGATATCAGCGTTTCAGTATCTCCACGTCTCCGATGCTATTTGTGCAATTTTATAGCGTTTTTATGGCACACAAGTTTTGTGCTTTGTGTGCTGTCGGTGTGTCCTGTCCCGGAGTCCTTCTGTCCCCGTCCTGCGTCCGGTTGCCTCTTTAAAATATTTAAATTTGATGTGTGTTTGGGTGTGTGTGGGGGTGGGCGGAATGGTTGGGAAATTCGGTTCCGTTGTTTGCTCAACTGTGTAATAGAGGCCCGTCTTCAAGTAAATGTTAAAATGGCATAGGGAGAGTCGCTTTTTCAGGGCCTCGAGTTTTTAGAAATGCAATTTATAAGGTTTGGATGAGGGATGTATATCAAGAAGAAAAGTTAGATATGATTTATCGATAAATATCATAGTGAAAATATCAATAACATATCGAAAATATCGTTAAGTTTGATGTATCAAAATTTGAAGTATCCAAAAATATCGCATTTAACATTAACATATCGATATTATCGATAGAATCGAAGCAATTAAAGAGGAAGGCATTTAATTTATTAATTAATATAATAATGAATATTTAAAACATAAATGTGGCTATTATTAGCTCTTTTTTTTTAAGTATAGTTTCAACTAAGCTTTTCTTTTTGGCAGAGTTCAATGTATAAAACAGAATATCGTTATATCACGCATATATCGAAACGTTAAAGTATCGATTTAAAAAAGTCGGGCTTCGAGACAGTAAGGATATTTTTTTACATCCCTAGCTTGGACCTATTTTTTAATAAAGAAACATTTTATATAGAGTAAAAAATTATAAGAAATATTTATTTTTTTAATTATTTATAAAATTAATATATATTTTTAATCTATGTATTTTAAGAACTTGTATATTTTTCAATATTTATAATGTTTATTTATATTAGGGATAATTCTAAGCCTATGTTTTGTGATATAATCATGCAATAATCCTTAATTTATTCTGTGCCAGGAATGGAACATTGTAACATTTAATAGACATCAAAACAAACAGAACTTAAATAATTTTTAAGGACACGTTTTACTATAATCTCTCGTTTTTAAGTAACTAACTTTTGGCATTTTCCCCACACCAACTCCCATTCTTTCAGCTCATATATGTTCAACCCATGACAGTATAGAACACTCCTCTCCAACCCTGGATGCTGGGAATTTCTCCCCCTAACAATTCACATATACTCGTATCTATGTCAGTTCACTTGAGTGCTGTTGTTGTTGTGGCTTCTACTTTTCGGGCCTTTTTCCAAGTTTTGCGGTGTGATTTTATGTGCAAACTTAAATTATACAATTTGGGGGCCATGAATACATTTTTCCCATCGTCATCGCCTTGGTGGTTGGTAGTCATCGTCTTGAGCTCGGCTCGGCTGAAGCTCGTTTCCTGGCAAAAGGGACAATGAGTTGCTAAATGCTTTGAATATTCTTCTGGCCATTGCCAGGCACTGCATGCATAATATACGATATATGGCCATGTCAGGATGCGAATCCTACGAGTCCTTAAGGGGGATGGCGAAATGTGTTGACAGGTCGAGAGTATGTCGTGCGGTTTCCACTGGCAAAGCATCTTGGCCAGCATCTAGCATGGCAAGGATTTTGGTTTTGGTTTCGCTTGCAGAATGTTATATTGAGTAGAAATAATAAATATTAGATAACATTTTCATATGCACTTACTTATTGATTAATTTCTGAAATAAAAACCCCATATTATCAGCTGAAATATGTTGAAAGGAAACTAAATTAACTACATACTTGCCTTCAAAGTCCACTAAAACTCACAGCAAATTAGCCATTTTATGTCCTGGCACTCATTAAAAGTTCACTCTTTTGAATTTGCTTTCGGCTTTTATGGAATGCACTCTTTATTAACAGGACAAGTTAATGATTGGGGTTTTTGCAGTCGCCGCCCTTAATGCCAGTTAAGCACATAACAAAGTACGCACTTTGTGAACATTTAAAAGCCGGCAATAAAGACAACGCCACATGCTGCCCAGTCACCGCCCACAAAATGCAGCTGAGATCCCAAGCAGGGCAGGTCCTTCTGTGTTTTGTTTTGTTTCTGCGTTTTAATCCTTTTTTTTTGCATGCACATAATGGCTGCTGGTTAGCTTGTGTACGCGTGTGTGTGTGTGTTTAATGGGCGGTGGTCAAAAAAGTTCGCATATGTGCTGTCGTCAGCTAATAGTGCTTGTAAGCATCCTTTTTTTTTTGAATGGGCGGGAGACTGCGGAAAAGGGAGTAAACCAAGCTGGGATTAATTCAATTATACGTTCATAAATATATTTTATATTTAAATTACTCGCGGGTTTATTTGTAATAATGCTTATCTTTGAGAGGGGGAAAACATTTAGTAACTGAGAAGCAACGTGGTTAGGGCTTGAGGAGGCTCTCTTGAAGTCTTATAATTTCTTGATTCATGAAGCCAAGGGAAGATACTTAGGAATTTATTGTTGATGTTGCATCTTTTAAGGGCTGGATACTTGAAGATGTCTCAAATTTGTGGCTTTGATTATCAACAATTAAAAGCAGGAGTTCTTTACGTGGGTAAATGGTCAGTAAAATTATGATGCTATTAGTTGGGAAGTATAGGGGTCTAGGATAATGATAACGTCATTATTTTATAGCAAAATATATAACAACAAAATTATTTTTGTATCATATTTGTATACAAAATTTGTTGTATGATTACGTAATCATAAGGGAAAGCGGTTCCTTTAATGAAGACTCTTGATTATATAGGGGGGAGGAAGTCAAAAATCATTAAAATCGCTATTATGTTATATATGGACAGATCATTGTTCCCTCTCTGGACTATATATATTTATCTTAAAGTTAAAAAGGCTTTTCCTATTTAAAAAGCTGCCACATCAGACCACTAAAGTTGTGAAGTTATGAAGGTTGTCATAATGATACACCTACACGTGGACTGCAGACATTTCAATTTAATTTTGTGCGATAAAGAAATACAATTTTAATTAAAACTACAACTAGAATTTTAATTAAAAATACAACTAGGGATAAGGAAAATCATAAAATTAGTATATTTACTAGCTAAGTAAACCCTTTACAAGGAGGGGACGCTTTCCATTAAAAAAATCGATAAGTATCTCTGGAAAAGAAACCCTTGCAAAATGTTTATAAAAATCATTATTTTCCTATTGCTAGTGGCTTTGATGTCAGGCCATCGGATCCCGGTACCAGAGGAAAGGATCGTTGGTGGCGACCCTATAAAAATCGAAAAGGTCCCTTGGCAAGTTGCGGTCCTTAGAAATGGTAAACCCAATTGCGGCGGCGTCATCTACCAGAAGAGGATCGTTCTGACTGCAGCTCACTGTTTGGGAGGGTCTGATAATTACTCAGTGCGTGCAGGATCTGATTCGAAGAGTTCCGGTGGGCAGGTAGTAAATACATATAACTAAGGAAATACCTCACAAGGACGCGGACATTGCAATGCTCATTCTAAGCTCTCCCCTCAAATTCGATAACTTCACAAAGCCCATCGAATTGGCGGAGAGACCTCCGGAGGCAGAGACTCGTGCTTTGGTCAGCGGCTGGGGATGGCAAAGCTTTAATCCTGGTACACCAGGTCCGAATCTTTTGCACATAGTAGATGTTACGATGAAGGATCGCGACCGGTGCCAAAAAGCCAACGACGCCTTGGCAGTCCTATTGGCTGAGGAACCTGATATTTTAGGAGAAGACGAGATCTGTGCCTCCCTAAATGGCGATGGAGCTTGCAGTGGAGACTCCGGCGGACCTCTGATTAGCTTAGACCAGAAGCTAATAGGTATAGTGTCCAAAGGTTTCCGATGCTTGACACCGGGTATCTATGTGAATGTTACTCCCATGAAGCCGTGGATCGAGGACACAGCCCGCGCATACCTTTAGTAGCTGAAAAAAGAGAAAGTATTACATTTTTCTTCATTATATTGTTTTTTCTTTTAAATAATTAATAAATAAAAATATATTCCGAGAATTAAACGACGAAAAAGTTAACTAAATTTACAGCAACATGTCCTGACTCTCGACTTCCTTATCGCGCCTTTGTTTAAATTAAAAGCGATGGTAAACTCGCGCCCACTGGGAGCCACCACTTGCTCCCATTGTCCTGTAGCCACAGCATTTATGAAAACTATTTGCAGAATGCAAAAAGCAAAGAGCAGCAGAAAAGAAATTGCATTAAAAACAAATACACACCGCGAGGTGTGTGTGTGTGTGGGGGGGGGGAAGGTCTTGGATGGAGGCTTCTAGCCGCCAGTTATACAAGATGTTTATAAAAGGCCCGACTCCGGCTCCGGCACGTTCCATGCTCCATGTCCAGAGGCCAGGAGCACGGGAGTGCGAACAAATAAGCAAACAGGAAGAGGAACAGGATCCAGTAACAGGAAGCCTTCCGACACGACTTTTCCGATGCCAACAAGGAAGGGGAAGGAAATTGTGCAGAAGTGTTCAGATATACTGAGAGGAAAATTTAATAAAAGAAATCAATTTCTATCATTTAATTATATTTTTTTTTTGTAAAGGAAAGATATTTATAATAAATCTGAGAAAGTAGATTGCCTCTTTTTGGATTAAATTCATATTAAAAATGCTTTGCCATAAAGAGTTCCTGGTTTTTTCTAGTGTATTAATAACTGCAGCAAACAAATCGCAAATTGAAATGGCAGATAAGTAGCAGGAGCTGCAGGATTCCTACTTTTTTTCTGCACTCTCGCAAAAGAGCTATGAAACGGCAGCAAAGGGAATGAAAAATAAAAATCAGGACCCCGTGCTCCGTGCTCCTGTCAAGCCAATTGCTACCGTTTCCTCCGCTAACCCAAGCCCCCAATCCCCACACCATCGTCGCCTGGCAACATTGTTAACCCAGCAAGTTATGCATTCTTAATTTAATCGCTGAAATTGACTCTCCTCTGGAGCCCATCTTGCCACTGGCTTAGCGGCCGGGTATTTTCCTGGGGCTTCGTTTTTCCATTTCCTCGGGGCGTTTTTGGGGGGAAGTTTGCAGCAGAGATTAGGCATATATCATGCGATTATATTGCATTGTTTGCATTGCCCAATGACTCGGAATCGCTTTGGGCCTTGGCCCAAACTCAGCAGGGGGGGAAGTTAAGTTGCAGACAATCCCTGAAGGAAGGCAGAGCTCTGGAGGATACACAAGGCTTGGAGGAAGCTAGAGGCAGTAGGGGAATTTAGCTTGAACCTCAAGAAGTGAAGTGAATTAAACGGAATTTATAAACTTTATTTAATTTATGAATCAAATATTTTTATATAAATTCATTGGGACTAAGAAATGTTAAGTTAAAATATTTCAAAGTCATTAGGCTCTCTGCAAACTTCAAACCCGTTCAACTGCCTGCAGGATCCATGGTTTCAGGTGAGCCACATCGGCATACACTCCTGGATATTCGGCATGAGCACACTCCACTCCAAAGGACACAATGCCCACCAGCTGGCCATCGGAGACTAGGGGTCCTCCAGAGTCCCCGCCGCACGCATCTCGCCCCGAAGCTGCGGCACAGATCATATCGTCGGTAATAGCACCCTCATAGGCAGTCGAGCAGGTGTCCTGGTCTACAACATCCACTGTGACTCGAAGCAGGGAGGTGGACATGGGCGAACCCCAACCCACACTTCCCCAGCCGGAAACCGAAACCGAAGATCCGCACTCCGGTGAGCTCTTAGCCAGAGGAATAGGCCTGACATTGCTGTCGAATACAAGAGGTCTTTGAAGGCGGAGCACGGCTATGTCATTGGCAAAGTTGTGATAGTTCTCGTGGGCTACTACCCGGGACACCCTCACCAGCTGACCGCCGTAGTTGGAGTTTGAAGATCCCACTCTCACGGCCATCAAGAAGGGAATGTGTCCCAGGACACAGTGGGCAGCCGTTAACACAATCTGGTCACTGTAGATGACTGCTCCGCATGCGTGGCTGCCGTACCGCTGGAGGGAAGCCTGCCAGGGAACCGATGAAATCGAGACCGAGTGACCGCCCACAATGCGCTCCGGAATCCATCCGGCAAGGATGAGGCCAAGGCTGGAGAACAGGATCATCCACTGGAGATACATTTTGAACTAAAGCCCAAGTTACAAGTGATTTTAAGCAGAGAAAGCTGCTCTTTTATACCCAATCAGGTCTTTGTTTGCTAGCAACATTGTTAAAACTATTAATTTAAATTAAAAACTGGAATGTTAATGAATGTTTAAAGAGTTGCAGAACTCATTTACAAGAAGTACTATCTGTTCTTTAAATAATTAAGAAAACTCACATAAGAACCGAAACCTTATGATTCATAAATCTCAAAGGAAAATGTGACTCTGATTCCCAAAATAGAAAACTAATTAAACTTCTGACAGCCAGATACTTTCCTAATTTAAGACAACAATTAATTTGTAAACTTGTACCTTAATCCTTAAAGTCAACCTACATCGAATAATGGAAATTTGATATTAGAATAGAATGTCTGAAATGATTGGTTCTTCATTAACAAATTCATTGTGTTTGCTCTGACAATGACTTGCCTGTTGGCGACTGAAAATTGCATTAATCATACGCCCCGTAGGGCGCATAATATAATACTCGAAAACCTGACACGCACACACACACTCACACACATTTCCTTCCTCCACTTTTCACCGCCTGGAGCATCCATCAAATTAATGGAATTTCATATTTGCCTTGCTCTTGCTCGCTCGCCAAAGAAATTTGTTTATCCAGCTAAAATGTTATCGAGTTCGTAGCACCCTCTCGTTGCTGATGTAGTTAGTTCTTTTTGACCGAGTGCAGTGTATTTTTGTTGTATTTTTTTTTGGTTTCGCAGTTTTTTGTAATAGAATTACTTGCCAGACTTTTGAGAACCCGCTGGCCATCGAAGCTCGAGGCTGTGAACAAAAGCAAAAATTGTAAAATGCTGACTCACAACCAATGCGGCCGCCGAAACAAGTTTTTTTTGTTAGAAAATGTTATTGAATTAAAACAATTTGGTATGCAGGCGGGGAAAGCTCTTTGGGGGATTGGTATTCGATTTTAGAATAAAGGGAATATGTCAGAGGAACTATATATAGTTTAGAATCTTTACAATACTTTAAAAATAAATGTAAGAAGGTAGCCATTGAGGGAAACTCGTTGGATATTTAAGGCAACAATTATAAACTATAAATTAATACAGAAAAATACAAATTTTAGTTGCCTTTATTGTTGTATTCATAAAAGACTTAATTCTTCTTTCATAACTACTTTTTATGAAACTACAAAGTTATGGCATAAAAATACAATTTTTAAAAAGTTTGATGGCACATTTTAAACAGCACTTTCCCCCTTGATAAATATTCAAAAATAAAATATATTTTCCCTGACTGCTGCTTAAATTCCAAGCACGTTTTCCCCCACGCAGTTCGATGTTTTAAACGCTTTTCCGGGCGTACGAAAATTCGCATGGACTGCAATCAGATAGTCATGCACTTGACGCTGGCTCCAAATGCCCTGCGGGCCGTTGTCCTTGTCAACAACTATCGTCCTTTGGTCGAGGTGAGAATGTGAGCTGGGGAGGTTGGTCGGTTGGTCGGTTGGTTCGGGCCAAGCTAACTGCCCTGGGGTTAGTTAGGCTAATTTAGCGAAGCGTCCCCATCGAAAGCTGCTACTGTTGCTGCTGCTCAGCTGGCGCAAAGTCAAGTGGCTTGCACCAAGTGAGCATCGCCCTCGCCCAATTAAACCCGGACCAGAATCCGGCAAAAGCCCTTCACGGCCCAGGCAGATGGAAGCTACTGGCCGGAATGGTCATTACTCATCAGTTATGGCCGCTAATCTGATGCACTTGGAAAAGGATTGATAGAGGCTAAAATGGGCATTAAGTTATGCGAGAAAAGAAAGCAGATGTCTTGAGTTTTTAATTTAAAAATTCAGTGGCATTGTTTTCTTAACAAGGGATTTATTTATCCAATTGAAAAGAGGTTTTTATTATTGGTTATAATAATATATTAAGTAATTTCTTCGATACTTTGTCCCAGCTATCGCTTGGACCCTCCTCACCTTGGGAATCTTCCACCTCTATTAACTGGGCACTTGCAAAATTTCAGTGGAGGCGGGGCGGCAATTGAATGATAACACAAGCAGCAGCTGCAACGTTAAAACTAAATTGGCCAACGACCACTGCGTGTCTGCCGGGCTCCCGTTTTCAGGATGCCGTATATTCCGACCACCCGTGTCCCCCTCCTGGCCCTCCTGGAAAATCGCCCTGCACATCTGTGGGCATTTTTGGCAGCAAATTGAAATGAAAATCTCGCCGCGGTTTTCTGGCTTTGTTCAACGGTTGGCCAGTCCGGATGCTTGCTGGTCGCAGGCTGATAAAGAGGCGATGGGTGCCATGGATTTTGGTTACCAGGATGGTTCTTAATTCTAGGAAAATCGGACTATTATATATTAAAAATTTAATGTTAAGATGTTTGTAGTTTTATTGAAATTAATTATGAAAAGCTAGGGTTAAAAATAGTTGCTAATAAAATGGTTACAATATAAGCACAAATATTTAAAAGCCTTTAAGAAGTAGTTTAAAAATTAACCTATTTAATTTTTATTCTTAGGAAATATTACCATTCATTATTTAGATTTTTTTGACTGCAAAATTATTCACTATTTTTAAACGAACTGATAGAGAAATGATTCTACAGAACACCCTGCCTCGGAGAAGCCCTTGCCCGGCTATATCCCCTTGCCCCCTCGCTGCCAATCTCCGATCTATTCATATCGTAAAACACAAATGCAACTGCGACCAAAGCACCGCAAAACTATTGCCAGCGATGGCGACGGCGATTGCGATGGCTTCCTATCCCAGGATATACGCAGCCATTTCCGGCGCTGTAGCTGCCAGCCTCCGCTTTACCTATTCATTCCCACTGCCCGCCAGCCTCGCGCCCACAGCTGTCGGGAAACTGTCTGATCCCGGTTCCCCGTCCCCAGTTTCCATTTTCCATTTTCCTCCTCCTCTCTCTCCCTCTCTGGGCTCACTCAATCGTCTGGCAAATGGAAGCTTGACTTTAAGCGATGGAAATTTTAATGCGCCAATGCGCAATTTATGATTATTTCATGCTCATTTTAATACGCCCATTCAGCAGACCGCTTTAAAGTGCGCGGCGGATGAGCGGCGGCAGGGGGGTTGGAAAATAGTTTTCAGGTCTCAGTCCGCAGCTTTCATCTGGCGGAAGGAGATAGCGGAAAGGCCTCATTAATTCCATGCACGTTTTCCCCACACAGAGAGAGAGAGAGTGAGAGGAGAGGAGGAGGAGATACGGGAGGCCGCTAATAAAACAAAAATGGAAAACATATAAATCAGTGTCCTTGGCACGTGTCGCTGTCGTCGTCGAAGTCATTCCATTTCCCCAGGTGCAAGCCCCTGGGTCAACCTAAAGGGTCTTCTCCTCCTGTCCTGACCCCGACCCACGACTCATGACAAAACACCCCCTGCCCCCCCACCAGTTGGATCCCCTTTAGAGCCCCATTGCATTACCACTTTTGGACTTGTGCGCTGTCACGTTGTAAATCTCACGAGAGCAAACACTCACCGAGAAGCGGAGAAACGGAGAATCCGAGGGATAGAGACAGTGCGACAGACGGCGACACAACACGCGTGCTTAGCCATATCCATTCCCGCTCAGGCACGGCGGGAAAAGCAAGTGTTTTGTCTAGAAAACAAAAAAATAAACAAAGAAGGCAATATTATCATAAAGCTAAGAAGCTCACATTAAAATATGAGTACAAAATATATAATATATTAATAAATAATAAGTTAAATAACTTATTTAGCTTTTCTCCCTGTGTATCTGTACAATCACGCACATATATATATATATAGCTTAATGGAGCGGGGCTGCTATTGGGTGGATGGTGGGAAACTGGCAAAGGCTTCGCCCCTGTGGGGACACCGGGTCCCCCAAAAGGAGCACCGATCCGAGCCAGCGATTGCATTATAAATTAAAATATGTCAACGCAGCGAATCAACAGCTGCTGCTGCTACTGCTATCCTTGTGCCAGGACACCCCGAAAACAATCCGAAATGCAAGCAGGCAAAATTTAAACTGAATATTTAAATGGAAGTGCAAGCCAATATCTCAAATTGCTTGCCAAATTTCCAGAAGAACAGCAGCTCATTTGCTTATGGTTATCTTAATGCAGTTCTTGGAACTATCTAGCAGATGTTTGAAAGCATTGAAAGGATCACACATAATGTGAGTGGGACAAAATTCCATAAATAACAATAAACTTATATCACCTTAGAGCTTCCTTGTAACATACGTTTAAAGATTTTATTAAATGCACTTCAAGGTTCCAAATTATCCAATTAAAAGTCTGATATGAGTTATCGATGAAAATATTGCGCTTTAGATTATATCGAAAATATCCAAATTATAAATATTGAAAATAAGAAAGGAAGCTAACTTCGGAAAGCCCAAGATTTACAGAGAGTTAGATCGAATCGGCTGTTGATGCTGATCAACAATAAATGTATATATTTATTGTGGGCATATATGTCCGCTTCACTTCGTTGCAAACTCATACATTATATCATAATACACAATAGCATTTAATTATAAAATATCGACATTATCGATAAACTCGAAAACATATTCGAAAATGAATTAGTTATTACTTTTTTAATTTTGTTGTCAACTATAATAGTATAAACTAAGCTCAGCCTCTCAGGATTGATGCATCAACCAGAATATTAATTTATTACTCATATCGATATATTATACAAATATCTATTCAAAAATCTTTGCATCAAATATTGATACAGTATTGATATATTGAAATGTTTTTCCTTTCCTAGTTCCAATTAACCACAAAACTCTCACAAAAAAATACATAAAAGGCAAAACAAAATATATAGAATTCAGTAGCTTGTATAACCTTTGGCTTTTTAATTAAATGCTAGTAAACTGCAACCAATGCAATAGTAGGAGAATCACGAAATGACAAACAGGACGAAGGAACTCACAAAGCGAACCAATACAAATATTGTTTTCCTCCGTTTCACAGCATTTTTACGTTACTTTCGGCAGCAGCTCCTCCTCCTTGGTCCACAATCGTAGAGCTACTGCTATTTGTCCGCTCAGGCGGAGTATTTAATTGCTTCCCAATGGAGCGCACTTGCAGGAGTGCAGTGGGAGTCGGTAAACAGGAAACTGAACACAGAAGGGTAAAAGTAAGTGGGACCAAAAGTGGGTAATCGAAAATTTCCCCGGCTTCTTCTTTTCCCGACCCAGACAAAGTTGAAAAATTGAGGAGGGAACCACTCGAAAAGACACGGCACGACGAGGACCTGCACTTCTCTCTCGTTCTCAAGGGGAATGCAACTATTGCGAGAGTAAACAAATATTTACATATGTTTGTTTAAATTTGATGCTTCGCCGAGTCCCGTTTCTTTTCTTTGAGAGAGAGATTTCTTTGTGCGGGAGTTTCTTGGTAGTTTATTTTTTTGACAAATTACCTTTTTTTGGGTGGGGTGGAAAAGTCAACTTGTGTCGTCGGAGTGGCAAATGCACAAAGGAATCATATTTTCCCAACAAATTGCTGCATTTCGTTTGGGGGCAAACTAAATCAAATAATCTCTTGGCAATGACAAAATGACCTTAGGAATCCTAATTGGTTGGTCTTTATTCAATTACTGGCCAAATCCGCTTTGATCGCATCTAAGGCTTAACGCAACCTATTGCATTTCCACATAATAATTTTAACTTTTCATTTCGCAATCTCTCTGAATTTATATATTCTTGGGCGAAAGTTTTGTTTTGCTGAGCGGAAATTGTGAAATAAATTGAAATGCAAGGCAGGCGCATAAATTATTTGCCCGTCAACAGCTGAGGAAAATAAATAAAAATAAAAACTACTCGTAAATGTATAAATAAATGCATTTCTCTGGGTCATGTCTTCGCAGGCAAGTCCATAAAACTATCTGCAAATTTTCGGTAGAATTAAAATATTTATGCACCGAACGTGAGGCACATGTATATGTGGGGAATATTCCCCACAGCATTTACTACTCTCTTCCCCCCTTGTCTTATAGATATATGTATATTTTATGCTTGTGGCATGGAAAGGCTTGATTTGTTTATTGTTTTAATAAATGTCAACAAATTTCTTGGGTTGGCTTTTAAAGAAACATTTTCTCTGCACACACACACACACGTACACGTACATACGTCATGCACACAGTGCGTATGATTAATGTGGGCTTGTCAACTGTATTAAAAAAATAGGATGAAAGAAGAAGGGAAACCCTTTTTCCTCTTTCCCGGCCGTCGAACACAAAACTAAATGGAAATGGCAAAAAGGCCAAAAGGGGTAGAAATGGAAACTTTCAATGCAACCAAATGCAATGACACAATGATTTATGGCCTCGACTTGAAAATGGACGATTGTTTCACTCGTTTTGGGGGTGCTGGCATGGCAGCCCATGGAAAACCATGGAAATTGGTTGGATTTCGGGGGCGCGTCCCATGGTGCTTATGGATTTCGCCATTTATTTAACGTATGCGAACAGCGAACAGCGAATCGTGCTGCGATTTTCTCGATTGGAAAAATTGAATTATAACCATTTGATGAGCATAATAAAAACTGGCAGCTGCCTTTGCCAATGAAAGCGTTTCAAATGGGAAAAAATAGTGCCATTTAGCGAGGAGAGCAGTCATGTCCGGGGAAAGCGAAATATTTCTCTCTTTAAATGTGCATTGAACTCGATATGGTTTGTTGGGCAATTCATTTATTTTTGTCCATCAATTATTTTCTAACAAATTTATTTCATAAATTTATAGGCATTTTAGAAATATTTATGATTTAAATAATAATATTGTTAAGTGAAAATATAATTTAAAAAAGAATTCTTTATATTATTTTATATATAATATATTTTTTTGGACTTGGGGAAATATTTGTACAAGTATCTTAATAATATTTATTAACACGTAAGAAATGCTAACTTCGGACGGAGCCAAAGTTTGTATACCCTGTCAGATAATTTGTTACTTATTATAAAAGATTTTGATAAAATATAACATGTATAATGTAAAAATAAAGGAAAATGTGAGCTAGTTCAGTTTTTAACTCAACTTTAAGGCTTAAGACCTGTTATTATGAATGTAAACCCTCCCACTTTAAGTCGCATTTACAGCTATTTGAACAAATGGCCAAGGTTTTAGTTGAAAATCCATTGCCATTTCGCAGACTTTCCGCCCCCATCATCATCACCATCATCACGCAGCTTTCACATACACGCACTTTTCACATCCACTTTGTTGGCAGCCTGTGGGAAAATCCCCACAACCGATTGACGTGAGAACTTTTAGCCAAGTTTATTGCATCGGAACTCAAAGCCAATAAAAAAGGGGCCATGCCTTGCCATTTAGCCGGAGGAAAGGCGATCTCCAACGCAGTGTAACCCGCTCAATTGAATAGACAAAGAGGGGCACTCAGGCCCTGGGACTCGGTCCTTCGTCCTCCTGCCACTGCAGGAGGTGGCACTAGGAACAGGCGCTCAGAAATCGACAGGCAGCCAGGAAGGCAGACAGATTCAGGTGCAGGCGCAGGTGCAGGTGCATGCAGCTCGGCATTCACATGTCCTTGTGCACCGCCAAATGGATGCAGACAGAGTGACAGCCAGAATACAGGGGATCAGGATGGGGGAGAAGAGACTAAGTACACAGGGAAATAGAGCATAAATGTACCTTATTCTTTTTAATTAATTTAAATAGATCTTTTAATGAAATAGTTGGGCACTTAAGGTTGAAAAATGGTTCTTAGATAGGAGAAAAATATCATAATTACATAACTATATTTAGTTTTCCCTTTAAAAACTTGTCGTTTGAATAAAAATCGCTATGAACTTGTAATATTTTGTTAATACGGCTTACATTTTTACGTAGGATATATATATTAGTAATCAAGGCATCCTTTGCCTCGATTTTTTTTATATTTCCCATTGAGAAACATTAAATTTTAATATTTTATAGATCAATGTAAAAGCTTAGCCTTAAATCATGAAGAAATATAATTAGAAATGTTTACCAAATTAAAAATAAATATGAAAACTAATTATTTTTAAGATGAAATCAAACAAAATAGTACCCTAATCTTTGCCTGTGTAACGAAGCCGATGTAAGAAGAGTCCTGGAGTCAGGTGATGGCGGGCACCGTTGGTAATCCACTTTCGCGTCCTGCGCTTCTTGCTGCATTTCGTTTGAGCCGCAAACATTTTAGCTTTTATGGCCGAAAGGGGCGAAATATGGCTACCCACCACCCCATCCTTTTATCCTTTTCCCGCACACACACACAGATACCCACACCCACTCGCATGCAAATGGAATTTTCAAAAAAAAAATCCAACACCAACAAGTCGTCTATGGAAATTTTCGGCTGGCAAAAACGAAGCCGAATTTTCTGTAGTTGTAGTTTTAAGTCTCCTCGATGGCCAAAACCGCTGAAAATATTGTGTGTGGGCCGTGAAAAAAGAATGGCGGAAAAAGTTTTCGCTTTGCCATAAACCGATTTGGTAGCAAATTTTATGTCGCTTAGGTGGAAAATTTCCATTTGACTGCCCCTTCGTGGGGATCAAGGATTCAAGGAGCTCTCTCGCCTTGTTTTTTCCATGATTTTTTTCTGTGTGTGAGTGAGCTATTTCTGCCGCTGCAGTTTATCGCTAATTGACATAACCTGGGGTCAAAGTGAAAGTGGAAATTGACATCTGACTAATTGATATAGGGTTGAGCTAGGAGAAGCTATTCATTAGGTTTTGAGGGACACAAGTAGATTGATTGCATAGGATTTTAAATACTTAAATACAAGGATTAAATGTGGTTGCTTTTATTGCAAGTCTTACAGCAAATATTATTATGTATTTCGCCAGCAAAAACATTAAATTTCCGCCGCTTTTGTTCAAATTTAAGCCGCACAAAAAACGCATCTCTTTTTGGTTTGGTTTTCTACTTTATTTTTGTTTGATATTTCCCTTTTATAACAAAACACGGCGAATTCATATCAATGGGAATCCGGAATTAAATCCTGAATCCGTACGGCAATCGGCCAATCGGCAATCGGAGCTAGTGCAATCGAGCGCATCCGGCAGCAGATGCCGTGCGGTTGTCAGTGAATCGAATCGAGATGGAAATGCGAGCTGTTTGCCCAGATACCAGAACCTATATATGGCGAATATAATGCCCGCATGCTGGACAGCATCCACAGCATCCGTGTATTTATATTGTATGTCCTCTCGCTCCACACTCCTCTCTCCCCTTTCCCATTGCAATGCATAAATAAACGAAACCAAATTTGCGAAATTAATTAAATCGACAGCAAAGTAACGTGTGCGCTTTGCGTTTTACGCTTTGACTGCGACCGGGTTTTACAACCCAAACAATTCACCCAGCCCGACCACCGAGTCCGGGGAATCGCTCAACCACGGCTGGGCACCCACTCAGCTCACTCTCCACCCGACACCGCAATTGTGAATTGTGCGGATGATGCGACTGTGAATTACCACCACCTTTCGAGAGGGGAGAGAGATGGTAGGCCTGGAAACCTGGAAAATGCACTGGACAGGATTAAAGCCAGTGCGAATTTTCAGGAATTAAATGGGTGGTTTTAAAGCGGAGATGATCCACTATGAAGGGTTGTTACTTGAGAAGAGTACAAGTTCATGAAATACATAAATCCATAAATCATTTCAAAGAAGATTCAGGTAATTTTTGAATTAATTTAAACCAAAAATACACCGCAAATGTTCTGTTCATTTTGCTGTAATTAGACCTAATTAAACCCAAATTTAAGGCTTAAAAAAGTGTGCAATTTTTTTGTATTTTACTTCAGTAAGTTATAAGTTATTGAAAAGCATAGAAAAATCATAGGTTTAGGTCACAGAATCAGGGAATTTCGATCACATATCTTCCCAGCAATTTTTCATTAAATTAAACCATATTTAATTCCTGAAAATTTGTGAAATGATAGTTAATTTTACTTAAATAAGTTAGAAATTATCAGAATGTATAAACAAATTTAAGTTACGGTCAAATATTCCATCAAAAGATTAAGGAAATATTGCATTAAATTAAACCATATTTAGGGCTTAAAAATGGGTGAAATTTAATAAATATTTCTTTAGAAATAAATATTTCTATTTCAATTTTTGAAATTATAAAGTAATTATAATTTAAGGTCAAAGATATATTGCAAAATGATTAAGGAACATTTAATTAAATTAAACTATATTAAAGGCTTGAAATTGTGTGAAATTCATTGTATCTTACCTGAGTAAGATACAAATTACTGGAATGGATGAAGAATTTATAATTCAATGTAAAAAAAAGTCAGACAATTTGTAGGAACTTAACATTAAAATAAACCAGAATTTATTTTAAGGTCAAAGATACATCGCAACATGTTCCGTGAGTTTTGTATTAAATTAAACCACATTTAAGCCATGAAAATGTGACAAATTTATTGTAATTTACTTGAGTAAGTTGCAAATTTATAGAATCAAATTTATATTTTAAAAATCCATCACAAAATTTCCAGAAATTTTGCTTTAAATTAAACCACATTTAAGGCTTGAAAATGCGTAAAATTTAATTAATGGCTTCCCTGCATTAAGTTCACAATCCCTTTAATACTTTATAACCAGCAAAGTATTTAATAAAAAATTAAAATTAATCAAAATGAATGAACTCTTTATTCAATTTTCAAACTAGGCTAAATTAAATTAAACGATTAAATCTATATCAGGATCTATGAGACCATTATTTAGTGCCTGCCAAAGAAGTGTATTGAATTCCCGACAGGTAGTTGCTCCGGGCAACCAGGATAATTTGAGTGAGTGAGCTTGCCCTGCAGCCATATTCCCGCAAACACAAGCATACATATAGTACATATATCGAACCACACTGGCTTAATCTCTGTAGGGCACAGTGCCGTTGATTTGCATTTGCACAACTCATTAAGGATTCACACTTGTCCAGCCCCGCCCCGTCCAGCCCACTCCACTCCAGCCCAGCTCAGACACACACATAAATAATTTAATGTTCCCCGAGTGTTCCGACATCGAAATTTGCACATCGATAAGCGGAGCTGCGGGCGGTTGATAAGCGGCCTCCGTGTCACTCGCCTGCCGGCATTATTCAAGCCGACTCAATCGGCAATTAATGCCACTTGGGTTCCCCGATTTGCCCATCTGGTTATGCTGCTTCAGGTCGTGGCAAAGAATCGGTGGCTCATTAATAACCGGGCGGGCGCCGCATTCATACATCACTCATACGTCACGTTGGTTAATCCATTCGTCAGGGACCAGAGCGGTACGTGAAGTGGCGCGGAGTGGCAGCGGGAATATGGATGCGGGAAAGTCGTCCCACTGACAGTCTGTCTAATCTGTGTCTATGGATTCGCTTCTTTGACCCCAGCGCCCCCCACACTCTGTGTTTGCGGTATCAATCACAATGTTAATCCCGATGTTTAGGCGGGATTATGTGGGTGGGTTTGAAAGGGTTCTCCGCTCCAAGCAGTCAGTTTTCCCAAAACAGATTGACTGATGAGTATTTTTTGTAGGATATATGAACAGGGAAATAATATTTCATTAAGTGATTAGGTTATACAAATTGTTTAAGCTTTTGCAAGTATTTTTTAGTCTTTTTGTTTACTAAAATATGAAGTTAGTTATCGAAAATGGAATAGTAGTCGTGTAAAAAAATATTATTTAATAGATTGCATTTAAATTAAGCTAAACTTTCTTGATATAGAGCGCCCTCTGACCTGACTTGAGTTTCTAAAAAAATTCTATAAAATTTCTAAAAAGAAAATTAATTTAAAATCATTAAATGGAAATCCAAGTTCCTAGTATTCAACCAAGTTAGTTTGGCTCTAATGTCACATAAAACAAGATCGATTTAATAATAAAAAAAACACTGGACCTGGTAGCCAACAAATCCTACAGGCGGAGAAAAGAAACTACAGAAAATGGCCAAAAGGCAACCACCGCCCATACCAAAAACCCATGCCCGCGCTGTAGGACCCCGGGGAGAGGACACCAAGGCCAACAACGATCTCTTTCTCAAGGAGGTCTTCAATACCACCAATAAATTTCGGGCAATGCATGGCTGTCCGGCCTTGACTATCAATGAGGAACTGAATAAAATTGCCCAGGAATGGGCTAATGTAGGGGGAGTTATTCCTATTTTATTTAATCAATTTTGCATAATTTCTTTCTCTCTACAGCACCTTCGGGACAAAAACATAATGCAACATCGACCCAATCCCAAATACGGCGAAAACATATTCCTTTCCGGCGGCATGGATGTCGCTGGGGATTTGCCCGTGGAAATGTGGTATCGGGAAATCAATAGCTATGACTTTAAAAAGGCTGAATTCGCGCCAACTGCAGGACATTTCACGCAGCTAATTTGGAAGGCCTCCAAGGAAATGGGCGCCGGTGTGGCGCGAAGGTGAGTTTTAATTTGTAACTTCAATGTAGTTATCTTTAATCTTTCTTTAATTCTCTCAGGGCGGACAGGACTTGGGTCGTTTGCAATTACAATCCACCCGGCAATGTTGTGGGCCAATTCCGAGATAATATACCCCCCAAAAATCAGTAAATAAACTTAAGCACAGGTCCAGTAATTGTTGTAGTTTTATTATTGTTCAAAATCATTTATTTTTTTGGGTTTTTTCTCTACCTTAAAAATTATTATCTTTATCTTTTGGTTGTTAATTTATACACCGGATAATCACATAGGTTACAGATAGTATCTATTTTGTTCACAAGGTGTTTTCTTGGGTTCATTCTCCCTTTCCTTGCTAGCTAGAGTAAAGTAGTTTTCGTGGTATGACATTCTCCTGGAAGTGATCTCTTACATTCCCAGCCGGATCATAATTGCATACAATCCAAATGCGCGAATCGCTGGGTTAAAGACAAGTTTAAATTTAATTTACTTCCAAAAATCTAACTCACTTAGAGGCCACTCCCACGCCGAGGCTTTCCGTGTTCCTCCACACCATCTGGGTGAAGTGTCCAGTGCATAGACTGAAACCGGGTTCAAGATAATTGTAATTGTATTTCTCCTGGTACCAGAGTTTCATCATTCGCTTCAAGCAAAATTGTGTTTTTTCGAGACACATAATATTTTCGCCAAAAATGGGAAAAGGACGGGTTTCGAGGTAATTATGACAGGCCAGGTGCTTGGGGAAAATTAAGAAAATAAAATACTTTAAAAAAAAGTATATAAATATATATTAATTGCACCTACTTCTGCCCAAAGTTGAGCGTAGGCGGAAAGATCTTGATTCATTTTCAGTGGACACGCACGATGCATTGCCCTGTACTTATTGGTTTCTCTGACCACCATTCTCCTAACTCTGTTGGGTTCATATATAAAATTCTCTTTTAGGAGTCTCAAAAAATCTTCTTCCGAGGGCTCTTCTAGAGCAAAGCTAGGACTCTTCCAAAGATTTCCATCATAGGCAGCAGGCTCTTTACAACAGTACATATTACAAAGCGGATTTTGCTTTAGCCATCTTCTTGAATTTTTGTTAAGTGGTGGCAGTGGCTCCTTGATCTCGCAGGCCAGGTAATTCCGCGAATTGGCGTACACCCTCACGGGCTTCCGGCAAATGGATTTAAGATGATTGCGACACTTTTCCAAGTTCGTATTCCTCAGATTACAGGCTATGAACAGGGCATCGTTGTGCTGAAGTAACTGCAGGGGCTGATTCTCAGGACAATCCGCAGGGGGTTGCCACCAATATTTCTCATTCGCCATTTAAGTTTAATTTTTTGTTTTGCAATTTTCTAGGAATTTTCCCAATGCTCACTTAAAGCGCGAGAAAGACGAAACTCAATGTCTGCTGCGTCATACCTCCCCAGGATGTCCGCTGGTCCTGAAGCTTTTTTTATACGCTTTCTCTCTTTTTTTAATTTTTTTGCATTACTTTTGCCCCGTCTCCCGCTTTCTTTTTGGGCGACAATTCCACGTCACACATCATTAATTTTAAATTTCTGCCATAAATATCCGCGAGGACGTGGATGAGCAGCGGGTGGCGTCGGGTCACAAAGGTGTCAAGGCGGAGTTATGGAGGGTAGCAGCGCGCCCTCTGTTTTCCCCTCTGACCTGTCCCTCTTGGCCTGCTTTTTGATTGACTGTTTGTCACTTGGGCATGGAAATTAAAATGGAATTTTTTCTCGACGCGGTGAGTTTTCACGCCGACGTGAATTGCGAAAGAGAAAGGGCGTTGAAGTGGGGGTGGGGAGATGGGCATATTTATGATTCAATTTCCATTCTTTGTATTTATGGCTTAGGGCCCGGTTTTGATGATAAAATGTTAATTGATTTTGGCTTTTAATTACTTATTTAATTGGTGATTTCTTGATGATCTAGAGAGCCATTAAAGAGATAGAAGTTTTTTATATTTCTTCATAAAGAATATAGTTGCCTGATTTGTGTGAACATCAAACAAACCTCTTGCATTTATTTAAATATCTTAAAATACTTGAAAACTTTATGCATTTCCCTCGGGAATTCCTATGACAGCTCCTTAAATTCTAAAGAGGACTAAATCCAAGGAAACTACTGTAAGAGTCATAAACTGCATATATATTTTTAGATTCCATTTAATTTACTTTCCCCCCAAGTTCCCCTTTAAATCTTTTCTATAAAAAATCTTTGCAAAAACGGATTAATGCCGGATTTCTCTCCGTACACTGATTTACAGGACATTAAAGTCTAAGCATTAACGGTTTTTTCTTTCGCCTTCAGCTATAACTTTAAGGCCCCGTAACCGTAGACGCAACCGTAACCGTAACCGTTAACCCAATAAACCACTTTTAGGAGCAACAGCCGAAGGACGAGTGACTGTTGCTGTTGGCTTCAGTTTCACGCCGTCAACAAGTGACAAGCACACCATGGCAAAAATCCAAAGACACACACTCACACACACACACAAAGGCACACACTGGCAACACACATATACATATATAGAGAGATATATGTACATATATATATTCGTGTTACTGGCATCACGTCAAAATTGGTTGGCATCATGCCACAGAAATTTTCAGCTGGCTGCAACAAAAGCAACTCAACGCAAAATGGGAAAACGCTCAAAACAACAGGAAGAAAAAAAGAAACAGGATACATTTAAATACAAACACACACACACACGCACACACACCATGCTACAAAAAACAAGCATAGAGAAAAGGACAACCGTGATCATAAGGGCGGTTCCCAAAAATAAGACTATGAATTTTTATGGCAAATTTTCGGATTTTTTTTTTTTAATTTCAGCAAGCCAATGTCTGGGACCAGAGGGAGGGGGCTAGGGACTTGTTGTCCTGTGGCATCCTGATGTACGTGATGTTGCCATATATTGCTGCTGCTGCTGCCTCGGCAACCCAAGGGTCCCTCCAGGATTTTTCGCAGCACAAATATTAATTTAATCATGGGAAAAATGTGTGTAATGAATTTAATTATTGAAAATATATTCAATATTAAATTATTAAATTCATGGACATTATGTAGCGCTCTCTGTGTGACCTACATCGTTGGCTGACCTACAAACAAGTAATTGTCACAGCTGCGGTTTTACCAATTTTAAAGTTTTTTTTTGGAATTTATATTTTATGTAAAATTTATGGGTTTAATTTCAGGTTTTATTTTTGTTGCTTATGTTATAAATATTAGTTCTTTTAAGTTTTTGGATGGATTGAAGGATTTTTAGACACATTTTCACAATTAAATTAAATCAAATTCGACTTTTGCTATTCTCATTTATTTCTTAAGAGTTATTTACTTGATGTTTACATTAAATATAGTATTTATGTTCAGTTTTTGGCGTTGCTGAACGTCTCTTTTTAAGAGACTATTTTATTTAACAATTAAAATATTAAAGAATTTATTTGTTAACTCAAAAAAAAAACTGAATGCTATAAATAAATGTACTCAATAAGTAGAAAAAGTTTTCAGCATTTAAATCTTAACAATGAAACCCCCAAACTCATTCACCTGGCATTAAGTTTCAGACAGTTTCCGCAGGTCTTTGTGCCATTTTACACTCTGTCGATTGGTTAAATGCATTCAGCTGTCAAAAAGCCGCAGACAAAAGTTCAATTTAATTACCGCAAAGGAAAAAAAGAGGATGGTGGGGGGGTATGGTGAGGGGTACAACAAAAAGGTGTGGAATTTCCCTGGGTTTCCCAAACTGCAGATCGAAATTTGCAGTTCCCATTGGCGTCTGCCAATGAATCGTCGTACCGCCTGCCAATGCATTTTACAATGTAATTAAGCAGACTCGAATTTTCTCGCATTTTCTCATTCTGTGCTTTTCTGTTTCATTTCATTTTCGCTGCCTTTTTTCTTCTTTTGTATTTTAAACTAAGGGGTAAATGAGGTCATGGAGGAGGTATTGTGGCGAAGGAAGTTTCGCACCCTTTTCCGCACTCTCACTCGCTGGGAAAAACCTTCTTCGTTATGCATTGTAATTTGCGTGTAATTTTCAAGGCGTTGGGAAAAACGTGAAAATGTTCTTGCTACAATAACAACAGCAACACAAAAGTGGCAATAATAATTGCAACGCAACAACAACAACAAGAACAACAACAACAGCGGCAGCTGCTTTAAGGCAAAAGTCTCATTTATTTTAATGTGTCGACGCTGACGACGTGCAAATGTCTGCCACTTTTCCAGCAGGTTTTTCCCTTCAGCTTTCCGTATTCCGTATTCAGTTTTCAGTTTTCTGTTCTGTTCGCCAGCGAGTTTTCCTCTGTTCAAATTGCATGCAGATGCAACGGCTCGTGCGTGTGTGTGTGTGTGTGCGTTGTAATTATTAAGCTGACAATGCAGCATCTGTAGCAGGGATGCCCACTGATTTGGGCAGGGATGCGTAAGGGATAAGAAGAATATTGGTGGGGTTTTTGGGAACAAAAGCAGTGCATCGGAGATCACAGAAGATTTTATTACTCTGAAAAACCTCCCTGAAAAATTGTATTTGTATTGCATATATCAGTGCATACTTTCAGGCTTGATTTTTTAATTATTAGAAATTCCAATGTATATTTGATAAGCTGGTCACAATTAAGTCATAATTTTTAATTTAAACAAATATTATCAATCCGATTTCCGCATCCGCATCCCTGGCATTATTCCCTCTGTCACTCTCTGTGGGTCAAACCCCCTTCCCTCATGGCTCATGGCGCACGGCTCCATGGCTGACAACGGTCATAACAATGCCAATTTTAATGGTCATTACAATAAAGCACATAACCATAAAAAATGCACAGCATCCAGCGACAGCGGGAACAAAAATGCGAACAACGGCGAGAACAACGAACAACGCGACGAGGACGAGGAATCATGAGCATTTATTGGGCTTATGGGCCGTATTAATAATATTCATCTGTGTGGCGCGGCGCACTCCCCAGATCATAGAATAAAATGCAAATGAATTAAATTTCAATTTCGAAATACAAGCAGCGGCGGCAACCCAAAATAAAAAATAAAAATAAGCGCTGGTATACATTTTATGGATAAACGAAAACAATTTGCAAATATATATGTATTTATATATGGCTGCAGTTTACTTTTTTTTGGGCCAACAAATTTTGTCACAGATTTGGGGTAAGGGTCTTTGGGGGCTTTACTCCACTTGTGTCAAAAAGATGTTGGATTTTGAATGCATTTTTTTGCAATATAAATGATTGCTTTAGTTTTTCAAATTCCCAACCCAGCGATGCTTCTGATCCATAGTCTAATCAAGGCAATATCTGCGTATATACTGGGCGATTGAAGGAAATCACACTTGGTGTGCCAGGATCCGATGCCAATCAGCTTGCCATCGGCAACCAATGGGCCACCGGAGAATCCTTGGCAGACCACGTTGGTGGAGTTGGATTTCGAAGCGCAGAGCTCGTCGGGAGCTAAGATTCGCTTGATGAAGTAACCATCCCCTCGGCACTGTAACCTGCTGACTAACCTGAGGTCAGTTCTCATTAAAATATCCTGCGGGCCCTTTTCGCCCACCACTTCTGCCCAGCCAGTGAGAGAGGCCTTGGTGTCCAATCTGGGCGTCCAGGTGGCCAGTTCAATTGCCTTAACCTTGTCACTAAACTCAATGGGCTTCTCCAGCGCCAGAATGGCCACATCACTCTGACGCAAACCCATTAGTTGCAAGGTCACCCTGGATACGGGAACCACTAGACCGCCGAGATCCTTCTCGTCGGATCCCACTCGAACTGCGATATTATCCTTTCTGATATCTTTGACGCACATTGCAGTGGTTAAAACGATATCCTTGCTGTAGATCACTCCGCCGCAACGATGCTTATCGTTTACCAGAATCGATGCCTGCCAGGGAGCTTCCGTGATGTTTATGGCGGTGCCATAGGAGAAGCCTAATTGGCCAAATAGTTGGGCCACTGATAGGAGAAGAGTTAGGATCTTGAAGAGCATTCTCCAGCCGGGCTTATGGTGTTCCGTCGCGCTGAGTTAACAGAATACTTTGGAGGGAAATGAGCGAGCTCCTCTTATATATACCCTGGCTAAAGGTATTCACTATAGGTTTTATTATTATTTAATTATTTATATTCACGTAGCCAGGAATTAAGTAAGTAGGCATATGCTTAAAAACGTAGTCACATTTTGCCATAAAAATTAAAGAGCGTTAAATTCTAATAAAATAAATAATATATGTGCATTTTTAGTCATTAAAATATCAGATTATTGCTTAATTTTCTCTGTTGAGCGTGAACTTATTTATTTATAATTGACTTAGAACTCTAATAAAGATTCTAATCTAATAAAAAAACTGAGAATTTAAGCTGAGTAGATGTGGATATTTTTGTTACATTTTTTTGGGCCCATTTATAGCAATTTCCAGAACGCAATGATTAAAGAAATATGTAAATAATAATATATTTAAAATAATATATCAATGTAATTAAAAAGCTAAGCATTGAAGATCCTCAGTCATTAAATTTCCTTTCAGCTTTCTTGCAACATTTTCTTTGGGAATTCTCTTCCATTAATTACGATTATCACGCATACGCAGTGGTGACCAAGAGCAGATAAATTATTTACAAAAGTGGCAAGCAAAGTTTATCTTGAGGCCGACAGCCAACGACGACAACAGTTGCCATTTGGTTGTTGATTTTTTATGGAAGAATTATGGCCTCGCCGCAGGGGTGGAAAGCCGAACTAAATGGCTTCCTGCGGGTGCAGTTTCCCATCTGTCCATCTGCACCCGGCCTTCCATTTTGCACCATTTTCACCATTTCACCCAGCGACCTGCTGTGCAAGACGTATAAATATATATTGTGCAAATTGTAATTTAAAACATTTTGGAGCGAAGCCAAGTAATAATTTGTGCTCTCCTTTGCCCCGATGGTTGCATCGCGTCCTGGCAACGGATTTCGCATTTTGAATTGTGAAATGGCGGAATTGATGCGCTCCAGTGCACTGAGCCTGGGTGCCCGCTCAGCTGGGAGCGCTGGCATTGTTATCCTTTCGTATCCTTTTCGCGCCATCCTTCGCTTGCCGGCAGCTACCCAGCTTCCAGATCCCAGCTCCCATTTTCCTTTAGCCGGCATATCAATGCGACTGCTTGAGAATAGCATTTTATTGCTTCAAACAACATGGAAAGTCAAGTGTTGCAGTCGCGCGCAATTATTCTCCACACCGCCTCCTCTTTCTTTTTCCTTGGGGATTTTTTTGCGATTTTCTTCCGCTCTGGGTGTTTTTCCTCGTTTGCCGAAATCGGTTCGGCGCAATAAATTCTATTAAAATGCAATTTGAAGGCTCTGTGATTTTAAATAATGCCAAGAGCAGCCATCGGGTTAATGCAGACAGCCGGCATCCTTGGCGCTTTGTTATCCTGGCAATCGTTTGCTTCCCCATTTCCGCTGTGTTTTTTTTTAGTAGTATTTTTGGGGTGCCCTTCCAGCCGGAGATTTATGCAATCTCCTGCTGTTGTTTGTTCGCCGGATATTCGAAGTATTTATGGTCTGCCGGAGAGTCCTTAGCTAATTGGCTTGTCAATTTAATCGGAAGTTGTTTGGGGCTTATCTCCAAGGATTGCCCTTCTCTTTTTGTGTGTGTGTGTGTGAGTGTTCCCACATGCTTGAAGCCGAAAAGAAAACCGCAGCCCCAAAGAAATTGCTATTTAATTAATGCCAAGCGAGGGAGAAGATTAAAATAGTTGAAATGTCATTAGCAGCGAATTTCGGCAGGATGAGAGAGGGAGAAACGTTGAGAGTCGAGTCCTGTGCCAAAGGGATCGTCGTGGATGGGGCTTCCAGGCGGTCAACGTGTTGACCACACAATTGTGTGGTCACGTGATGACTTTTTGGCGCTTCTCCTGTGGTCATAATTTCAGCCACAGAAAAAAAAAAACCCAAAAAACCGTGGAAGCAGGAGCAGGCAGCGAAGAACAACCACAGGCAATTCGCTGACTCCGGGGATTGTCTCCTGCTTCTTTTTTTTTGACTCCGTCTCCGACTCCTGCTCCTGCTCTTTAAGTTGCTTCGGAGTTCGTGTTAAAAATTCATTAGGAGTTTTAATTAAAATTCTCTGTGTGGCCCACAAAGGCGCCTTTAACACTTAACGTTCTGACAGCTCTCAAAAGAAGTTTTGCGGCCAAGAACTTAAAAAATAAAAATTAGCGCAAAACTTTTTTGGTTTTTGTTTTGTTTTTTTTGCAAGTCAGTGCCCTCGTTGTCCCATAATTTTTGGCCAGCGTCGGAAAAACTGTGGGGAAATGAGCGAAAGGCAATGTGGCGACATCGTCCATATGCGACCCTTGGAACTTTACATGCATGACTACGCGTCCTTTTAATATCCTGTGTACTGGCGTCGCTGCTTCCGCTGGCAAATAAATAAAATAGTAAACAAAGCAAATACATATTTTTATACCCTTGCAGAGGGTATTATAAATTTGCCATGATGTTTGCAACGCAGTGAAGGAG
>JAEIIU010050033.1:0-33392 GCA_018874675.1 Drosophila baimaii
GACTCCTTCACTGCGTTGCAAACATCATGGCAAAACTATAATACCCTCTGCAAGGGTATAAAAAAAAACAGAAATCCAATAAATTCTGCAAAACATATCCCTTCTATTCCCCTGGACATATCTCTGGCACATAAATTAAATACAAATCAAGATATATATACATATACACACTCACCAATTCGATCGAATAGTTCTCCGCCGGCGGCGTATTCCAGAAAAATGTACTCAACGCTGCCCTGCGAGCGCTTGCCAAAGAACCGCAGGATATGCGTATCCTGGAGCATCTTCTGTATGCACACCTCCTTGCGTACCGAGGTTGCCGCATCCGGATGCTTCTTTAGATCCACCATTTTCATGGCCACAGCCTCGCCAGTCTGTCGATTGATTAGCAGCTTCACCCTGCATCACAATAATATCGAAAAATAGTGGGGAATCGAAGGATTAGTGAGATGGTTTTTCTGTTTTGAGCGCGCGATGCGAGGAGTGCAGTCTGCAGTTGCAACTTTGCTGTCTGTGTATCGACTGCTCTCCGGGTCCGGGTCCGGGTGCAGTGAGTCTGCCGCCGTATGCCATTGTCGTTGTGCTCCCTTATTCCTCGAATTCCCCGGATCCGGACACCGGGGACATGCGCACTGAAGAGAGCGCCTTCAAAAGCGGACACAGAGCGGGAGTTTTGCGGGATGAATGTATACAGCGAATACGCCGGAAAAGTGCGTTTCAGTTACGGCTTTCTGTATTTTTTTTTCGTTTCTTTTTTTGTTTTTTGCTCTTTTGCAGCATTTCCGGTTTATTGACTTCAACGCACACACACACACACACACGCAGACATACGGCAAAAACACACACGGACGTATAAGAGATTTGCAAACTTCCAGTTAAAAATAGTGCTAGGAATACACCAATTTAGCGACTAAATTGTTTAACTAACAAGATAAGTAAGGGTTCTAAGTTCTACATTCATTTATTAAAGTTCTTCTTATTTGATTCGTTTTAAAAGCTGAACGAAATTTAAACTAATGCCTAGGTTCTTGATTATTTAATATTTTAGATTACGTTTTATTAGTCCCTATTTGTTTAGTAAGATATTTTAAACCTATGACGAAATTCTTTGCAAGTTTAAATAAATTTAAATTGATTAAATATCATAAAGAAATCTATAAAAATGCTCACTTAATTAATTATTAATAATTTGTTATGCATTTTAAATAATTTATAGATCGAATACATTATTTACTGCGTACTTTACTCAATTTTTTAGTTCTGTCTTTATTTTCTACCTCATATTTTTAAATTTCTTTCTTTTATTTTAAATTTCTCTTAGAAAATCCATAAATTCCGTTTTTTTTAACACAAAGATGATAAAAATAAATTGTACAACGACACTTACTCGCCGTAGGCTCCTTCGCCCAGTGTTTGGGCCAGGGTCCATCCCTCGACAAACTCCCTTGTGGCTACCGCAGGACCAGTTGTTCCCGATGCCATTCCTGATCCCACTACGGTGGAAGCCATTTTCAGGGGTTTTGTCCTTTTTTATTCACAGTGGGTTGTTCCCTCGGACTGTTGCGCTGTTGCTGCCTTGTTGGCCAGTGTTGATGGCTCAATATCCTGTTGGCCGCCGCTTCCTGTATCCGTATCCCTGCTGCTGAGTTCCTGTCGCCATGTGCGTTGCATTCGTGGCTTTGTCCTTGTCATCTGCCGCCGAATTTTCTCTGGGCTTTAGGCACCTTGTGCATATCTGTGGGAAAAGCGGAAGAGAAAAATATGGCAATTAGTGAAAGGTTTGCAAAAAAATAAGGATTTTCAGAAAAATAAACAAAATATAAACAAAGAGAAGATGGGAATGTGGATCCTGTCTAATTTGTGTTCCATGTTTCCACAACGTTCCGCACTGTCATTCACATTTACGCACACTCTAACACACACACACACACACCACTACCAAACACCTATGCAGAATCAAAAGCACATGGGGATGCTGAAATTCACAAATTTGGTGGTGTAGAGAAGAGAAGTCGAAGAAGAAGAGCGGCAGCAGCCGTCAACTATTTGTTTCTTTTCGTCTTTTTGCATTAATATTTCATCCTTTGGCATGGTCATGGTTTCGTTCGTTCGGTCTTTCGTTTATCCTCTCGGCTCCTCACTCGTCAGTGCGTCGTTCTGCGCAGCCGCTTAACAGATTCGTAGGAAAAAACAACGAATAGAGTATTGAAGCGAAGGATATGAATTGAGTAAAGTACAGAGAGTAACACTCGTTTGTGAGCAGAAAGGGAAGCGCATAGTGGTTGTTAAGATGTTATGGGAAACTTGTTTCAAAAATTATTTATCTGAAGAAATTAGCTTTTTATGATAAAACTAATGAAATGTTAGCCTATAAAATAAAAACGTACTATTATTATTACCAGTTTTAATATCACAATTAAATTCCATTTAGTTTTAGTACTATTAACTTGCAATAAATAAATTTAAAATATGTATATCCAACACATTTATTATTCTTCCAGCATTCTTTCTATTCTTCTTATTCTGCCCCACTGTACCTATTCTAGTTGTTGCAGATTTTGCGTAGGTATGTACCTATTACAGTTCCGCTTGTGTGGGTGGTTAGGTGTGATTTGGTATGAGAAAGACAGAGCCAGAGAGCAGCATCAACAGTCAGCGAACTTGACTCCTGTCGTAGTCGCCCTTCCTGCTTCTCCCCTCCACCAACTAATGCGTGCTGATACTGTCTCTCTTTCTCTAAAAAGCTCTACCTTTGTAGCCGTCACACACACCTCTGGCTCAAACTTCTTCCCACCACCAATCTCTCCAACTCTCTCTCTATCGCTCTTGCAAAAATATGACGTAGTTGTTATGCTTGACTAGCTTTAATTAAATATCCGCCGTTTTGGCTCTCTGAGCTTGCGCTTGTGAAGAGAGGATAGAGAGATGGTCGCATTGGGAGAGGCGAGGATGCTTCTTCTTTCTCTTGCACTTTACCGGTGATGCTGCGCCGCTCTGCTAACGGCGACCGCGCTGCCGCTGTTGCTTTTTCTTGTTCAACAGGCCACTATTAACATTTTTATATCCCGCTGGTGTGTATATGTATGTGTATATTCAACAGAGTGGAATTTTTTCCTTTGCATTTGTGTTGGGTCGCGTACATGTGCTTGTGCCTTTGTGTATGTGTGTAAATGTGCGTACGAGGGTTTCCTTTCTTTTCCTTTGCACTTTTTCACGGCAAAATTTTCTTGGGCTATTTTTAGGTGTCCGCCATTTAAGGAGCTTCCTTCCTTCCTAGTGTAGTAACTTTTTTTCCCCATGTAAAATCTTTAAATAATTGAAAAGTTTCAAGGTATCAAGTTTCTGCATTCGCAATGAGCTTCTTCGATTGTCATGCAAATTGAATTGCGGGATTATTATATCAACGGAGAGGGGGGATATATACATATAAAGAGGATAACTATGGTTATCCTTTGTTGTTTACGGTCTGAAACTTCCCCCAAAGGGGACTTATTTGTATTATCCTTTATACTACACAGTAAAGAACGAAGGATTTATTAAAGATTTTGCAAAGAAAGATAATTAGAAGGAACGCTAGATTAGGCAATAAAAACCATACAATCTTACAGAAGTTTGAGCCATTTTTATATCTCTGTTATATGATTATTATAGTATTAGGTAATACGGTTTTTTCAACAGTTCTTAAGAGAATAGATAAGTTCAATTAGGTAAAAATCATTCTACATAACCTATTATTTCAATCCTAACTCAAAACACACTTTTTTAAAAACCCTAAACGAAAGCGACATCACTTAAAGGATATTTAGTTAAGTTAAATGACGTATACAAACCCCATTACAACTTTCCCAAAGATTAGTTAATTTGTTTGAGAAAATTATGAAATATCTCTGATAAGTTATTCACACAAAGAACCCTTTTTTTTTATAATTTGACAAAGGATAAACGGTAAAGGAGGCGGAGATGTGGATGACAGGAGAACATGTGTTGCACAGGTTAAGCTTAAACTGAAAAGTGAGAAAAATGGTGGCAGAAGGCCGGGGAAAAAGGGGGATGTGTCAAAGCACGTGTCGACAGCCTAAAGGGAAAACCTCAAAACGTCACGGAAACGGGAACGGGAAACGAAGGACAGATGATACCGGATGAGTAATGAAACTCCACTAAAAACTTTGACAAGTTTTCGCAAAACTTTCCACAGCGACAGCAGCAGCAGCAGGCTGGCATCGGGAAAAAGTTCTGCCAGAGATATCAAAGTTGCAAAAGTATGTTATGGACAAAATTCAAGCTATAAGGAAAGCGGACACCCAAATTAGTTTCAAGAGCATTTCCAAGTTAAAGTTTAGCCAGAGGAAATCTCAAGGAAATACTTTAAGTATGAATAAGTTTTCGGGCCTTTTAGTTATGCTTAAAGTTTGAAGAATCTCCAAAAAGATCTCAAGAAATAGAGTTATATATATCAAATGGTTTAAATGCTTCACTACTCTTGATTTGTATAGTATAGAAATTGTTTTAATCATGTACCGAAAAACCATCCACAATATCCTTAAATCTATAATAAAAACACAACGCTACCCTTGATTTAAACAACTGAAACTTGAACCCAAATCATTAAAAAATTGTCACCTGTCAACTGTCAATGTTTTATAAATGATGAAAATGTTTCAGCCAAGAACCATAAATTTGTCTTGCCTTTGTGCAAATATTTCACAGAACCCTTTTTTATCAACAACGATAAACGACTCCCTTGCTAGGACAAAACAAAAGTAAATCGGAAGAGATTTTCCCACTTTTTTTTTTGTATCAAAGTTGCCTGCCCCGATCAGATAAATGTCAGGTCCTAGGAACACTTTTGATTAGCTTTCTGTAATGGAATCTGGGGAAATTTGCTATGACTAAACACGATTCGGGGGAAATGAAGTTCACAGGAACAGGCGAAAGCGGAAAAACCCAGAGAAGGGGGCGTGTGAGTCACAGACAGCTGGGGAAAGGACCCGAAAACACCCAACAAAACGGAATCCTAAACAAACAAGTTACAGAGTTAAAATCAAATAAAATTAAAGAGTCAAACGAAGCGCACACACATTGCAGACTGAAAAATTACGGTGCTCGAGATTGGGGGAGGTTGAGTGGGTGAAAATAGTGGGGTGCTGTGCACAGTGCATACTGTACAGTGGAGATTGGAGCGTGTCTTTGTTGGCACACCACCAACACTGTCACACATTCAGCTACACACTAAGATTTTCATGGCTAAAAAGCGAGTCAAGTTGGGCGAAAAAAAAACTAACTACAAAAAAAGGAAATTGTGTTGCGAGCAAAAATAGAGGAGATGAGGGTCTCCCTCTAACTACCTTTATACTGAAAAAAATATCTATAGACTTCTTAAAGTGTTAAAATGGCATTAGTCCTATATCTATATTCCTATAGTATCTCCAAATTAAACTCAAGAAAGCCATCAGACTTCTCAGTTCTTTTTTTTACTTTAAACATACAAATTAAATATATTCTGATCCTAGTTTAAATACCATAGATATTTTTTCTTGTGTAATCCTGGACAAGTGGCTTTTCTAAAGAAGAGAAGCGTCGAAGGGAAAAACTAGTTGCCGTCTGAGTGGGCAAAGGAGCAGACAGTAAACCGGCAACGAGCAAAATTAATGACATTGTGGCCCAAGTCACATCCAGTCTGGAGAGTACGGAGTTCAAGTCCAGTGAAAGAGTAAGTCAGCGTCCAAGTCCAGGTCCAGGCCATGGTCAGCTAGCTGGCTTTATTGGCTAAAGCCCTGTGTGTAATGACGTTGGTTAATGGCTAACCCGAGTCCATTAGTTGCGATTTCTAACACAGGGGATTGGATTAAGCCCGCCAGTAAGCGGGGCACAGCAATTTTCAGCATAGATTAGAGGAAGTGGATTTCAGCAAGCAAATTTATGAACATTATTTTATTATTTGACAGACCAGAATTCTGATGAGATGATAATACTTTTCTTGATGTGGTTTTCTGCTCAGCTAGAAACTTATTTTGGAAAAGTAATTATTGCTTTATTTAGTGACGGTATCGAAAATGGCCTGTTAATGAGGTTACATCTTTTTTATAACAATGCTCTGATCATGATTATAAAGCAAATGAAAGGGTTATCCAAATGCGGCACACTCGTAATCATTATTAAAGGAGCATTATGATCTGGTCGCTCGTTTGTGATGAATGATATAGCCCACTAATTGCAGCCGAGAAGCTGCTCTGCTTTATTGATCGCTTGGGGATTATGCAGATGCCAGCCCAGGCCAGGCTTTATTATTTTCTTTTTTTTTTTTATTTACCAGTTACAGACCCGAACCGAACCTCAGACGTGAGACCAGACTTGAGGGTAACCCGGGCGGCTCTTGGCAACAGCGGGGAAGAAAAAACTTCGTTGCCAGGACCGAGGTGTGTGTCTGTCTATGTGTGTGCGCGCTGCTCGTATCTGTGCGAGGCCGATAAGGCTAAGCAAATACGAGTTTTGTAAAGTATTTCAATTTGAACATTCGCTTTTTTCCCCATCTTATTTTATGCTCGCTCCCCGTACATGAAGCACGAGATGAAGCAGCAGCAGCAGCGCAAGGAGGCTGCGAACAGGAAAGCCAGCAATGAGAAAGATATTGCATGGCCATAAAAAAAAGACACAGATACTACACACACACACACACACACACACGCACACTCGGGCGTACAGAGAGAGAAAAGGACGGGGACTAACAGGCAGGCAGGCCGGCCGGCCGGCAGACACGACAGACAGGACAAGTGGCCAGACCAGCGCTGCAAGTTTTTTTCCTTGTACTTTTTATTTTTTATCTGCTGTTTTTTCTTCTCGCCTTTCCCTTTGCCCCGCCGCACGTAACCTCAAGTTTTTCCTTTTTATTTCGCGGGCGTTGCACAAAAAAAAGAGGGGGAAAAGGCAGCAGCTAAAGAGTAGAAAAAAATTAAATGCAGCATGTGCAATTAGTTGTGGTGTTTAAAGGCTTCGGAGGAGAAACAAAATTATTGCTAATTTGATTAATTTATTGGAAATATCTTCAAGTAATGAATATTAATTTCGCCAGAAGATGTCGAATTATATGAAATCTTTTTTATAAGTTTTGTTTGATAACTGAATAATTCAAATTTCTTTAAAATCAATATGAGGTTTTTAAAAGAGGGTACATTTTCAATCCTAATAATAATTTATGTTACAGTGGCTTACCTAGATTGCTTTTGAAAAGTTTATAGGTAGCGAATTTTATAGATTATTATTATATTATATTTAAGAAGGATTTTAACTGTTCAATTTATATATTTTTAATTTAGTAAACAATACAGTAATTAGCAACACTATTAGCTTTAGCTTCTGTGGATAAAAACAACTGTCTTTTGCTTGAACTAACATGGGGGTTTGATCATATTTCATAAGAAAATGTACTATTTAATGATAATGAAATTCAAAAGAGATTTGGTGATTTTCTTACTTTTTTGTTTGCTTTTAAGAAGCATTAGAGAGCACACAATAGAAGCGAAGCTGTTTCTTTGATGGCTTCTCCTTCTTGTTCTGCTTCTTTGGGTTCATCATCTTGTCTTCTTCTTCTTCGTGGAGCTTTAGGAACTACCCCGATACCGAAAAACCGAGAAACCGAAAAAGAACCGAACCGTTTTCCTTGGATATTTGGATTTTGCCGAGAAAGTCACCACTGAGCAATGTCTGCCGTCCCTTTTCTTTTTAGCCTCCTGAATGGATGTGACACACACACACACACACGCGCGCGCAAGCACACACACAGCCAGGCAGGGAAAGAGACATATCCGGTATCCTGCGAGCCGCGTTTTGTCTGTATCCCAATTTTGGTGAAGCCGCCGCAGCCTCGTGGTCCTTGCACTCCGCCATCCCCGCTTTTCCCTTGTTGGCTGCCATTCGATACGATTGAAAAGCGTCTCTACAAGTGTAGTAGTAGTAGTTGTACTACTATTAATTTACTATAACGAAGCGGCTTTGTTTTTCTTTCAGTTATTTTCCATTATCCTGTTCGCAGGCGACTCGTCCTGGTTGAGAGTTGATTTCAAACTGCCACTACTTCGCACCGAAAGCCTTAATACCGACCCAAACTTCCAGAGAGACCGGGAGAGCCGGACAGCGGGAGAGAGCTTACGCTTGCGCGCGCCAAAAACAAAAAGAGGGATAGATAGGGATGCCCTCTCTTTTCCACTCTCTCACAGCATCTGGCATGTTAGCTCAAGTTCAGCAATGCACAGTGGGATAATTTTGGTTTCTGAGTTTTTACATTTATTAAATTTAATTGGCATCGCTGTGAGGCGCCTCTTTTTTAATGCTTTAATCGACATTAAGGGCTAGTTCCTTCATTGATATGTACTTCTGCAAGACTTCGTAGTTTTTTTTTACAAAGGGTTACCCAAGGAAATCCTTCTTCGTTAGAGTGCAGGGAACTCATGGTAAGGGGTTTCTACGTATATTAGCCATATTTTCTTCGTGGTAGCCTCCAAGACGTCAGTCAGCATACCAGTTCGGTTCTGTTGTTCGGTCTTTTTTGGGAATGCGTCCAGTCCGTTCCCCAAATCCAATGAATTATTTTACATTTTTTGAATAGCAATCCCCACTGTACGATGACAACTCTGCCCGTAGTGACAGAGGCAGCGGCTGAGACAGAAAGCCGGCTGCCGGCGAGGGCTGTTGCTCCTTTGGGCTCTCCCTTCTCTCTTTCCTACCTCTACCCACCTTTCGGCAGCTTGAGCGTCAGCTTCAGTTGACGTCGCGTCAGAAACTCTCGCCTGAGCTCGTGTGCGTAGGAATTGGGGTGAGCCTTGTCCAACAGTGCTTCTTTATAGTAAATTACAAATTATCATGTGATTATTTAATCCTAAAGAATTTTAAAAGTTCATGATTTTTTTTGTATAAAGAGCAATAAAATGTTTATCAAAAGTTGCCTGTCAGCCCCAAAAAGAGAGCTACAAAAATTAGAATAAACCAAAACCTTGGAATATTTTAACTGTCCACAATAGTTTGATATCTTACTTTTTGGTCCACCCCAAAAGAGAGCTTGCACATATTTATTTTAATAGCTTGCGCCATTTGTCGAACTCCTTCTTTATTTTTGATTTCGTTTCGCCTTTCGCTCATCGCGTAAAAATGAGACTTCAGACTCGTTTACATATAGACGACAAATACATACATACATATGTACATAAATAAGTACATACATAGCACATAGAGTCTGCTACCTCCCTCCCTCCCCCTTTTCAGCCGACTCCTCACCATTTCGCTGACTGGACTGCCTACTACATCAATATTTATTCATGTGTGTCCGTGTGCGTGTATATTTATGTATGTATGTACAACTGCGTAACAACAACAACAACAGCAGCAGCAGAAGCGAACTTGTGCATAAAATAACAACTACAGCATCAATTTCACCAACAACTTTTGCTTGACAACCCCGGAGAAATAAGAAAAGGAATCAAATAAAAGCAAACCATAAAAAGAAGAAAGAAACAAAAGACGCACGCGGTTGCCACGGAAACTGAAAACTTGCATTTGTTGGCGCATAGTAAGGTACCTTGTGTGCGTGTGTTCACACTCTCGGGCGAGAAAAGAAGCTGCGAGCAAAAAAGAGATGAGAGAGCAACAGCCGCCACAAAAAGGAGACAGACAAAAGGAGGCAGAATAACTCCCACCGCCCAAATACAGTAATCCCTTCCTAAGGCAGATTTTCAAAAAGCTTTTACCCAAACAAAATCAAGTTTCGAACTGGAATAAAAGTATCTTAATATGTTTAAGAAACTTAACAAGTTTTTATTCAATAATTCAAAATGCAAAATAACTTATCTTAGACCCGTTATTCTAATATCCAAACAGCTTATAGTCTAGTTGGTAGGATATAAAAAATAAAAATAGGCAAACATTTGATTACGTAATATATGGAAAGCCCCGAAAGTTTTTCTAGTTAGTTTTTGAAATAAATTAAGAATCTCTCTTCCATTAAATTTGATTGAAATATGAAAATATGTACATAATGACGCTACTACAGTTGGAGGGTAAAGGAGTTCGACTGTTCCGACTCCACCGCCAATTCACTCGTCCTTCTCCAAATCCCTGAGAATTTATTTCGTGCTGTGAGCAAATTTCTATATGTATATTCCTCCAGAGTCTGTGGGACAGATTATTAGGTTTAATTGATTGGCGCGTCGGTTTCGCCGAATTAATAATAGTTCCACACACAAGGACAATAACACTTGGGGTTGGGGTGCATTATTGATTAAGGAATTACTGCTCACATTCTGCTCACTCCATTATTTTCGATAAGTTTGCGAAATGTTCGCTTCATCCACTGATTCAATTAGGGAAATTGAATGGAAGTTAAGAACATGTTATGAGGGTTTAATAGATCTAGCGGTCGGCAAGAGGGAACAACTTTCCCAAAAGTGTTCATTGAATTAATTAAATGGAAGAATTCGAATTCGTTTTCCGAGAAGTTGTAAAATACGGGTTAATTTTAAATATAATTGGAATTTTTTTAATCGTTTTGTGTATGGTTTCTCAAATTTAGCTTTTCTTACAATGTTTTCACTATTTTCCAATTTACATTATTTTCGGAGCAATTTGAAGTGAGCGCTCATGCTATGGTAGTCCCGCCATGTTTATTTCATTCGCGTTTTTCTCGAAACCACTTTTTTCAAACTGGTTTACAGGTTAACACACATATTTTTAAAACCATTCTATAAGGTGTATCATAGGATTTTTTTGATTAGAGAACAGTTATACTTAATTTAACTAAATGTTTGTTTTCCAAATTCGTACTTTTTTAAAAACATCGAAAACATTATGTTCATTTGAAGAATGTGATAAATAATAAAAAAAATGTTATTTCAAAATAAAATGTTAAGGGCCAGGTTTAAAAATAAATGTTGATTTGCCGTCACATTACGAAAAATATTTTCCCTCAAATTTATTTTAAGTTTTAAGAAAGCTACAGCCGAAAATGTGGGCTTGATTTTGTTTTTGAAGAAACGGAACCTGAGTTGTAATTTAACTTCGACTTAATTCTAATTGAAATTCATATTATTTCATTTTTCGCGAATGTTCTTATAATTATTTAAGAGGTATGGCCTTTCAGTTTATGGAGCTCATGTAGAACTCCCTTTCGAATGAATCTATAATCACATTCCATTATTTTTTGGCTTCAGTTCTTTTCAGGTTTCTTCCTGTTTGCATTTTTTTTCCTTTTCTGTTCTTTTTGCTTTTTTTGTTTTGATTTTATTTGCTGGCTTTTGATTTCGATACTTGTATTTTGTTAGTAAATTAATACTGGCAGTTAAAGCTGATATTGCTCTTTTTTGTGGGCCATTTGGCTACGTCGTTGCTTTTGATTTGGCCGCTGTCCCTTCTTGTTCCCCTTGGACTTCTCACGGGCTATTGGCAGCTTCTTCTCCTCCTCCTCCTCCTCGATGCTCTCCTCTAGGAGTTGGTATGGTATTTCAACATACTTTTCCTGCTTATTGGGGACTGCTGGTGCTCCTCGGCTGCTGCTATCCAGATCAGATGTAGCTGATCCGTACAAGCTAATGGAGCTGCTCCAACTTTCTGCTGTGTGATAAGAAGCTGTAGTATCACTGCCCTCGAAAGAGGAGTTCTTGGATCTACGCGTCTTACGGGGTGTAAAATAGTTAGGATCCGTTATGAGGGGAAAGGTGCGGCGACCGTTTCGAGAAATCTGCACCCCTCCTTGCACCGGCAAGTAGGCAGCGGACTTCTCGGTTTCAGATGATTCAGTTGGCACCGCGTCCCCGGCCATGGACATCATGCCAAAGTGCCGCATCATGGCCACCGCCTCCAGTTCCACGGTGCTTGTGTCCTCCCAGTCGGCCATGCATGCATGCTCGCCCAGCGGCTTGGTCCCTGCTATCCGTTGGATACGCTCCATCATCTCCAGGCTCTGTCGGATTTCCCGGCCCTTCCCGCCCTCTGAGGAGCTGACGCCCTGCTGTTCTTCCAGCTGTGCGTTGCGATTTTCCCGCGCCGACAGGTACTCGTAGATGCTCTTGGGCCGGGGAATAAACTCCTTTTTGCGAGACTCCTCGTAAGCCAGCTGGCCATGGATCAGATTGAAGTCACGTTCCATATCCACCAGGTCATCCTCAAATCGGGAGTTCGGAACCCAGGCCATGATTGTTCTTGTGCGAAAAGAATTGGATTAATTTTTCAGCGCCATCAGCATAGAATTGCATTCTGCACTCCGTTCGCCCTAACCTCAATCAAGTGCAGCATGCGGTAGGTGTTCCCGGAGGCAACTAACTCACCTTTTTTTATTTAAATTCACACACAATTAAATGCAAAAAACTTGTATCCAAAATAATTTCTTGGAATTTGTTTTTTAGAGCCAAGCAACAGGGTTGCCACGCGGCGTGGCACACGACAAGACGCGTTAGTGACAAAAGGCCGACAGCTACCGATCGGCACTATCGATATTTTCTTAAAGCAGAAAATAACAAATAATCTAGAAACTACTTATTATTAGCAAATATTTTAATTCGAAGTAAAGAAATATTTTCCTCATGCTATAAGCATTTAAATTATAAATTTTACGTCTTGAAACGTGCAAAATATTTACCTTGCGTTATATTATTATAATAAATAAATATAAATTTGTAAATTCTTAGATTAAATTTAACCAAATAGATCTCGTTTCTTTTAAATAAATAAATATAAATATTTAACAAAATAATGTGACATCAATACGATAGTTTATTATAATTTGTGCCATCTCTAGAGAGAGCACAGAGATTTGTTCGCACCGGCGTGGCGATGGATATTGCGCCAAAAAGTCAAACAAAAGGAAAATGAGTAAGGTGGAAGAGGAAGAAGTCCAGCCAGTCATTAAATAAACAAAAGGAAAACCTTGCATTCCTAGTAGTATATGCGTCTTTCACTTTTATCCTAGCGTTTAAGCATAAAATAAACATAAATTACGACTCACCAGCGGCGTCTGTTTTTGCACACTTTTATTTCTGTTGTTTTTTGCACCGTCTGCACCGGATTCTTGGTTCTGCTTTCAACACACTAACATAACTAATTGAAACAGTTTTCTGGCTTATCGAATACCGGAAAAGTAATTAAAATGCAAAAAAACTGCAACGCTGCTAAAATTTACTTGGCGAACTGCTAGCGATGGGTGCAGAAACATCGATAGCATCGATGTTTTCAAAATATCGGAACCATCGATGGTTCGTGACCACCATCGAATTTTTTCACAAGCAACTCTGCGCGTTTGAAAGTACAAAAAAGCACAGTTTATAGCCATTTTCCTTTTTTCAGAACCATTCTGAAACTTGTACTAAGCTTTTCCCTTTTACAGAACCATTCAGCATGGAAAACTTTTTTGTATTAAAAAAAAAAAAAAACAGTGCTTCTCAAACTGTGCTCCCGAGTTTCATTTTTTCATTTTCCTCTTTGTGGTTCTCTTTCGCTACATCCCGCTTTTCTGTTAAGTTTTCTACTTCCCACTTCCATGTTAACCCCCTTAACAGAAATGTTAGCCATACAAAATCTATTTTACATACCGAAATTGGCGCCGCCTACTTTGTAAAAGGCAGGGAATGGTTCTGAAAAGGGGATGATTACATTTTTAAACTATCATATACTGTTATAGAAAGGTTTAGGAATAGGCTGAAATAAAGTGTTCAAATATTTATTTTTAAATAACAATTTTCATTGTTTTCATTCATTTTTGTATTGAAAAATAACAATTTGCTAAGAATTGCATTTGCATTTATTTAGAAAAAAAGGAAGCTGGATATATATAGTAACAAATTTATCTTTTATTTATTTATAGCAAAATATAAGAACACAATTATATACCTATTATTTTAAATTTGTTATTATTATTTTTTTTGAAATGTATAATGTAGAGGTGGGAATTTATAATCTTTAAAATATTATTCTCAGAATTATTGTTTTTTAGGGACAATAAACGTAATGAATAAAAAAAATTGCAATCACTTTTGTGAGGTACCATTTAATTCGATTTGCTTAGCTGCCTTAACAAATGATTTTAAAGTTATAAAACTTTTGGTTTTCATTTATCTAAAAAGACTACTCCAGTAAATTATTGTATATTTTTTGAGAAATTCGTAATAAATATAATACAAATTTGTATTTTTTTATAAGAGTTCCAAAAGATTTAATGTATTTAAAGATTGACCGCAATTCTTTCTGTGCTGTCTTTGTACAAGCTTATCAGCAAGGCTGTGAGAAACTTCATTGATTAATACAAATCAGTTCGTTCTAATCATTCGTTTTAAGTGGTTATATAAATTTAAAATATGCGGAAATCCTCAGTTTTTTTTATATTCTCGGTTTTCTTATGGTGTGTGGGAGGAGGATCGTCAGAGGAGGACCACGGGGCTGGGCGTTTAGTATGTCTACTGGAGGACCAAAAAGACCAATGCGGATCCTACTGTATGCTCGCACTGAAGCCACTGCTCGATCGCATAGCTAAACACCAAGACCAGTGGAGTACCTCCTATAGTCAATCCCTAAGTGAAACTCAGGCGAAGCTGGATAGGATTGAAGGCCAGCAGGAGGCCCTCGAGAAAACTTTGAGGGCAGCAGTTGATGAGAAGTTGGACCGGATTACAGACCAGCAAAAAATTGATAATTTCAATTTACTTGCTAAGCTTGATAGAATGGAAGCACTCTGGCAGAAGAACTTCGAAGCTCTAGTGGAAGCGCTGGAGGATCAGCTCAAAGATCTTCCGGTAACTCAGAACTCAATTCCGCCGTATTTCCAAAAGATCGCCCAAAGGTATTTCTACATCGAGAGGAATATTAAATTAAATTGGTTCGCTGCCTCGGCCGTCTGTCGCAGTAATGGCTTTGAATTGGCTCTCATACAGAACGAGGAGGAGCGGCAGGCTCTCGCTGCAGAGGTTAATGCACCGTCCGACGTGGGCTTCTGGCTGGACATCCACAATCTGGCCAATGATATCGAGTACATATCTTCGGCCACCGGCAAAGAAGCGCCGTTTATTAAGTGGGGCAGGAATCAGCCCAACGGGTTCCTGGAGGCCTGCGTCGCCCTAGATGATGGTGAAATGCATGATTACAATTGTATGAAAAAATTGTTCTTCATTTGTCAGGCTTGAAAGCCATCTCAGGGTTATATATTTGGGGTTTTATAATTGTATTGAATGAAGTTTAACTCAATAGCTTTTTCCCGAATAAAATAACCAACATTTAAATTAATGTAATATCTTTTATTGCTTGACTTAAAAACTATATTTTTAAATGCATTTTTTTATCTATAGAAAGTTTTAAGACAAAACAATTATTTATGTATGTATTTAAGTGTGTCATCTTTTTTCTGGGAAAATGTATAATGTATAGGCTGAAATTTGTAATCTTGAAAATATATTGCTCGAAATTAGTACATATTGTTTTTCTAGGAACAATAAAAGTAATAAATGCATTTAATTTGCCTTACTTACCTACACTCAAAGAAAATGCTTATAAGTTATAATTGTTAGTACCTAGAAAAAAGATTTGTATATAGTTTGTAAGAGTCCTAAAACAGTGGTGTGTCCTGGCAGCTTACTTTGCATGCAAGCATTTAACTAAAGATTATTTAAAATAATTATTCGAATTATTTATATATTTCTTAATGTAACATTTAGTTTATTTTGTTTTTTATTTAATTTATTTAAAGATTGACTGCAGTTCTTGCTGTGCTTAAGCTTATCAGCGAAACTGTGCGAAGCCTCTTCGAAAGTTCATTGATTAATACAAATCAGTTCGTTCGAATCATTCGCATTAAGTGGTTTTAATCTCTGAAAGATGTCGAAAACGCTCACATTCCTTATATTCTTGGTTTTTCTATGGTGTGTGGTAGCAGGATCTCCAGAGGACTCCCAGGACTCTAGGCGTTCTGTATGTCTACTGGAGGACCCAAAGAACCAATGCGGATCCTTCTGTCTGTTCGCACTGAAGCCACTCCTCGATCACATAGCTAAACACCAAGACCAGTGGAGTACCTCTGATGCTCTGGGACTAAATGAAACCCAGGCGAAGCTGGACAGGATTGAAGGCAAGCAGGTGGACCTTGAGAAAACTTTGAGGGCAACCTTGCCGCTGCAGGACATTGAGGAGAAGCTAAATAGGTTGACGAGCCAGCAAGAAACTCTTATTTCCAACAACAAGGAAACCCTTAGGAAGCTGGAAAGGCTCATCTCGCAGGACTTGGGTGCTAAGCTGGACAGAATGAAAACCCAACAGACACTGTGGCAGCAGAAACTAATCGAAAAACTCGCCGAGCCTCAGCAGCACTTCGAAGTTCAGAAGAAAGCGTTGGAGGATCAGGTCAAATATCTTCAGGGAAAACTGGCCAGTACTCAGAACTCAACAGAATCGAAGTACATTCCACCGGATTTCCAAAAGATCGCCCAAAGGTATTTCTACATCGAGAGGAATATTAAATTGAATTGGTACGCTGCCTCGGACACCTGTCGCAGGATGGGCGGTCAACTGGCGATCATAGAGAACGAGGCGGAGCGGCAGGCTCTTGCATCGAAGGTTAATGCACCGTCCGACGTGGGCTTCTGGCTGGACATCCACAATCTGGCCAATAAGTTCGAGTACACATCTTCGGCCACCGGCAAAGGGGCGCCGTTTATTAAGTGGGGCAGGGGTCAGCCCAACGTGTTCAAGGAGGACTGCATCGCCCTGGATGCTGGTGAAATGCATGATTACAATTGTGTCAGTAAATTATTCTTCATTTGCCAGGCCTGAAAGTTATATATTTGAGGTTTTATAATTGTATTACATAAAATTAAACTCAATTACTTTTTTCCGAATAAAAACCAACATTTAAATGAATGAAATGTTTAGAGAACATGTCCTTAATTACATATCCGTGTTATCCTCATGGCGCATAGCCACGATTTCTTATCTGGGCTTGTAATGTCGAGCAGGATGCCTTTCACATTTTCGAGGGCTGATGTCTCCTTTTCCACCTCCAGTCAATTCGTTTTGTCCTGCAGCCCTACTACTAGCAGTGGATCATCCCAAGAGGACTTAAAATATGCTAATTATATGGACTTTAAATCGATATAATTTTTGTGTAACAAAAATATACCTTTGCCAAAATAGCATTATTATTAGTTTGACAAGTTTTCTGTGTTCGTTTTTATTATTATAGATTTAAGCTAAAATTTGCTGTCTTAGATGATACATTAATTTTATAAACAGCAAATAATTTAACATCTAAGCCGCGACCTGCACTTTTCATTATCATAGGCTTTTGCGATATTTCAAAAAAAAATGTTTGCATATATACATATATAGTAAAAAGTTTACATATTATTTTATATTTGATACAACAATTTTGAGAATAAATTGAAACCATTAATCGAATAAATAATATATAATAAATAACACCAGAAATAACAAAAAGCACAAATTAGCACAAAAACTCGTAAAAGATAAAAACATCTTTGCTAGATTCTCTTCTAATATGTCATAAAAATAAACACATTAATTTAATTTATGGCAAGCTTTAAGATACAACTATTATTTACTTATTAAAGTTTCTCATCGTTTTTTTTTTGAGATTATGTAAAATGTAGAGATGGAATTTGTAATATTTATAATATACAGGGGTGGTCAAAAGTATTTTCACAAATTACACGTACGTACTCATAAGATTTGTGCAAATACTTTTGACCACCCCTGTATACCTCGATATTAGTACTCATTGTTTTCTACGAGCAATAAACGTAATAAATAATAGAAAATCAAGTTTAAATCACTTATTGTATCTTGTATTTACTTACCCACACTTAAAATTGGCTTATAAAACTTTTAGGTTTTATTTATCTAAAAAGACTTTTCCAACAAATTACTGTGTATTTCTTTTTTAAATTTATAATAAATGTAATACAAATTTGTATGTTTTTTTATGAGAGTTCTAACGTCCTGTCTCTTGCGACTTCGACATGTTTATTTTGCATAAACGAATTATTTATAAATTTATTAATGTAACGTTTTGTTTATTTCGTTTTTGATTTAATTTATTTAAAGATTGACTGCATTTCATTCTGTGTGCTTTATATACGAGCTTATCAGCAAAGCTGTGAGAAGCCTCTTCGAAAGTTCATTGATTAATACAAATCAGTTCGTTCGAATCATTCGCATTAAGTGGTTTGAATCTGTGAAAGATGTCGAAGACGTTGACATTCGTTATATTTTTGGTTTTTCTATGGTGTGTGGTGGCAGGATCGCCAAAGGACTCCCAGGATAATAAGCGTTTAGTATGTCTACTGGAGGACCAAAAAGACCAATGGGGATCCTACTGTATGTTCGCACTGAAGCCACTGCTCGATCGCATAGCTAAACACCAAGACCAGTGGAGTACCTCCTACAGTTTATCCCTAAATGACACTCAGGCGAAGCTGGACAGGATTGAAGGCCACCAGGAGGCCCTCGAGAAAACTTTGAGGGCAGCAGTTGAGGAGAAGTTGAACCGGATGACAAGACAGCAAGCGGTTATAATTTCCAACTTGGTTGCTAAGCTGGATACAATGGAAACACTCTGTCAGAAGCACTTCGAAGTTCTAGAGAAAAAATCGAAGTATATTCCGCCGAATTTCCAAAAGATCGCCCAAAGGTATTTCTACATCGAGAGGAATATTAAATTGAATTGGTTCGCGGCCTCGGACACCTGTCGCAGGATGGGCGGTCAACTGGCGATCATAGAGAACGAGGAGGAGCGGCAGGCTCTCGTAGCGAAGGTTAATGCACCGCCCGACGTGGGCTTTTGGCTGGACATCCACAATCTGGCCAAAAGGTTCGAGTACACTTCTTCGGCCACCGGCAATGAAGCGCCGTTTATTAAGTGGGGCAGTGGCCAGCCTAACATAATAGAAGAGGACTGCATCGCCCTGGACTCTGGTAAAATGCATGATTACAATTGTGGCAGTAAATTATTCTTCATTTGCCAGGCCTGAAAGCCATCTAAAGGTTATATATTTGAGGTTTTATAATTGTATTAAATTAAATATAACTCAATTGCTTTTTCCCAAATAAAAACCCACTTTTTAATTAATGAAATACCTTTTGTTGCTTGACTATAATTACTACTTTATGTGTGATGTCTCGAGTGCATGTCCTTAATTCATCTCTCTGTCGGAGTTCCAGATGCCGATTGAGATTGGCCTTCCTATCCGAGCTGTACAGGCACAGGGAGCACTTGCACTCCTTGTGGCTCTTCTCGACGTTGTTGTGCAACTTTTTTAGTAAAATGTATAATTTTTAATTATCTTATAATTAGTAAGTTTAAATTGAAATGTAAATAATTTATTTATTTAAAAAAAAGGATGGACAACATGGAACCCCCCGGTTTTCCCACCGATTATTCAAGCAGTGCAACATAAATCTGGCAAAGCAGTGTAAATTATTACAGATAACTATCGATAAATGGAGGCATTTATGCCGCCAAATTCGAAAATTAATATACAAAAAAATATGAGAACTTCCTTAAAACTTTATTATAAAAGAAAAGTCAAACTAAAAATTGTTGTCTTAGATAAAACATTCCTTTTATAAACAGCAAAACCCCGCCCCTCCTATAATTTAACGTCCAAACAGCGACCTGCACTTGGCAGAGAGTTCATTATCCTTGCCATCGTTTTACTACAGGACACATGCGCCTTGCGCCGCCTGCAGCCGGCTTGGCGTATTCATTGAGTTTTTGGGGCCACCATCAATGGGACAGGCCAGCCTTCCCCCCACCACCGCCCACCCCCTCGCCCGGCACCATATATACTCTCCTTCGGTTCAGAGTTCGTCTGGGGCTGCAAGAGATTCGGAATCCGATCAAAGGGGTCGGGAGTCCTTGCAGTTTTTCAGCTGTTTCGAGTGCTCCACTCGCTCAGTTGCAAGTCGACTGCTGGCCAAGGCGCACGGAAAACTCGGCAAAGCAGCAGCGGCGCCAACGGGAAATATAGAAAAAATAAATAGAAAAAAATATATATATTAGCCATTATCAAAAGTGAGAAAAAAGGAGAAAAGTTGTTAAACAACCGAAAAAGTAAATTTCAAACGAAAAATAAAGGGCTTGTCGCGGGAATATTTTCCCAACTTTGTGTCTCTGTCTGCGTGTGCGTGTGTGTATTTGTGTTGGTGTCTAGGCCATTAAAATAATTGCACAAATATATCCGGTTATGCTGGCCAAAAACAAGTTCTCCTCCCCTGTTAACACAAGCTCGGGGGAAATATCAAGCAAATAAACAACAACCCCCCGAAAAAAACATGTTTTAATTGGTTAGCTAACGCCCCCGCCCCCTGCATTAAGGCCCCCCCCCCTGGGCACCCTTTTCTTAATTCCTCCCCCGCTGGGCCCTCAATTGTTATTTGGCTTTCTAAATTGGCATAAATTCATTTATGGGTCAAACACCCCCTTAAAAAGTTACCAAACCACAAGGAAAAAAAAGGGAAAGAAAAACCCCCTGCACTTGAGTGTACTTGTGTGGGTATTTGTTAGCCAGTGTGTGTGTGTGTGTGTGTTAGTGTGCACTTCCGGTTGCACAGCACGTAACGGAAATATGCAGTATAAAATGCAATACACCCATTGCCCCCCGTGTGAAATTGTTTCAAATTGCGCAAGGTTATTCGGTGAAAAGTGAAAGAGCGAAAACCAAAGAAAACTATTCGCAATTAGTCTTAAATATTGGAAAAATGAACACACTCCCACACACAATAAGTCAGTCAAAACGTGCAATTAAAGCCAAAACAAAGCAATCAATGGAAATTAAATGGGAAATATTGAAAGCGATGCTCGCTGACTAAATTGTTTATAATTCAAAAACACCAAAATGTTTTTCATCTTTTTCGCGCCGTTCCTGCTCAAGCAGACGTAAACAATTAATGAAAAAAAACCTATAATTGGGAAAATCTTTGTTGTACAATTGGAGTTAAAGGAAATTATGGATGCTCTAGCTATTTTTGAATAATTTAAACTTTTATTATTTTTAAATTTAAGCGAAAACAAAATTAAAAGCAATTTGTATATTTGATATATTTCTTTTATTTATTTTCTTATATTAAAATTAAAAGTAATTTTCAGGCACATTTAATTTGTCAATCATTACCAGTTTTTGAAAATGTTTAATTTTTGAAAATTAATTAGTATTTTCAGCATTTGGTATAAAATTAATTTTCTTGATATTTCTTTTACTGAACTAAATATTTATCATATTTTTATTTCTTCTCCTTAAACGATATTTCATTAAAAAAACAGCAACATGCTAGAGTATACATTTTTCTGAAAAAAAATAAAGAAAACACAACAATTTGATTCCGTGAGAATTTTCGATTTCACGCTTTTCATTCCATTGATTTCAGATTTCGTTTTTTTTTTATTCGCCGGAATCAGTTTTCAATTTCATTTTGAATTTCGACCTCTGCATCTGCCCTGGAGGTTCTACGACAGCAAACTCGTTCAATTGCCGCCCTCAAGAGGAAATCTCAACTCAAGGTGAGTGAAGGGGCCACAAAGACACACGAAAAAAATATTATAATATTTATATTGAATATAAAAATATATATATATGAAGGATAAAAGGGAAAAAAGAGGTTTCGTTGCAGTAAAATCAGTTAAAAGTTTGATTTACTTTACAAATTCATATATTTCTTATTTCTTTGTAGTTTATTAAAATTATTTATATTAGTATTTGGTTTTTAATTAAATATAAATCATATTTAAATAACTATTTGTTACATTTAGTACTTTATTCCAATTTAAATAATAATAAACATGTTTTGTAGTTTACATCTATCGACGAGTCATGAAATTAAAAGTTAAATCAATTTTGTTACATATTTATAGTCGTATTCTAATAAAAAATAATAATAATAATAATAAACCCTTATTCTATTTAATTGTAATAATTGTCAGTATTAAAAAAACTACAAAAGAAAAGGAAACAAAACTTCTGAAATTATTATTTTAATAATATCAGATTTTAATTAGCAAAAAAGGTTTTACAAAAAATGTATAAAACTTGAACTTTGCTGAACATTTAATTATGTATAAGAAATGTAATTTGTACACTTTTTGTATCCTTAACTGTTATATTAAGCACTATATTTATATTGTTTGCCCTTTTTAAACAAAGGAGCGTTTGCCAGGATTATTATTACTGCGTTGCCATTGTGTTTGCCCAGTGGCCTTTGACCCTTTGTCCAGGTGGGGGCGTCGTTTCACGTCCTCATTTTTATTCTCATCTGCATTTGCATCCCCATCCATAGTCCTGTCAATGACTCTTCAGTGTCCACTTGTGCCAGTTTCTCGATTTCCAAGTTGCTTTGCAGGCGCCACCATATCGAGGTGGTGGGTGGGGGGCTTTCAATGGGAATGGGGAGAAGGTCGCCGCAGTGCAACGAGAGACTTTCCCTGCAGTTTTCCCTGCTGTTTTCCGAACTAGCTGAAGTTGTTGCTCTCGAAACTTGTGTTTGTGTTTGATTAACTTAATTTAAGTGAGAGACAGACGCACGGGGTTAGCAGAATATGAATTCGAAAGGGGAGAAAACGCTGAAAGCTAAGCTAATAATTAAGAAAGAAAATAATTTAATTACTCTCTGCGAAATGAAGTCATTTGCAATTCTATCTGGTTGCACATTTTAAGTTAATAAGATTTGGTTAATGAAGTTTGGAAAATTTTAAGGTTGTTTTTAATAAAAGTAAGAGGAAAATAATTGAAGCTCAGAAGAATTTTCATAAAAATGAGGGGAAATGAACATTAAAGTTCCAAAGCAATGTACTCTAGCTTCAATTATCCTTCAAACCCAGACATTACCCTTTATTTATTCAATAAAACTCAGTATTTTCTATTTTTTGATAACCAGATGGATTGATTCAACCCTTTTGTTAGGTTGAAGACTTGACAGCGCTGTAGATATTAGAGAACAATTTTTAAAAAACAATTAAAAACCTGACATAAGAGTTACGCATTTAGTTAGAAGGCAATATTGGGTCAAAAAAGCATCTCACTTGCCACCGGAAATAGACATCTCGTTTAGAATTTTCCCCCAATTTTTCTGGGCTTATCTAAATATTTTCTCCACTATTTTTCCGCAATTTTCTTGAAACTTAACAGTTAAGAATTAGTAATGTAAAGATAAAGATCTTTTAGAATCATTGGCGTTTAGTATCCGGGTTTTTCTTGTCGACCTGTCTTATTTATAAAAACCAATTGCTAATTACCTCTGACATAGGCAGGTCTTGCAGGAATTGCACCTTTACATTTCCAAGTACATATTCAGAGACAAACATATTTATAACAATACAAATATTGAGGTTAATTAGTAAGTAAAATAACTAAACTGAAACATAAATTGTATACTTAGTATTTTCGAAACAGATCTTGTGTGTTAAGCCATAAACGTGGCATCTTTATTTATGTGAATTTTAATCAGCCGACTAAAGACCTTGACTGAGCAGAAAATATCGAAAACCAATGAGCTAATAGTCTTCATAATAAGAACCATACATTTGAAATGTTTATGTTAGCGATTTGTATAATTTATGGAACTCAATCTTTAACAGAACATAAAATTGGAAGACATAAGCCTGATGGGAATTTCATTTTCAAAAGAAAAAAACATTTTAATTTATTGAATGAAATGTTTAGATCATAGTTGAAAAGATAAAAAAAGTTATCGTCTAAAAATGTGCTGATTTAAAACCCGAATAAAAATATTTACAAAAGGAGGATGTTTAAAAAAAATCAGAATTTATTAATATTTTCATCATAACTCAAGTTCTTGGATCTTTAGTACCTATCTTCCCATTCCCAAAAATCAAAACCACTTTATGCTCATGACCATCGAACTTTTCTTGCCTTTATGGTATTCTTAAAAAAATCTTTCTTAGAATATATACATGTACATACATATATATATATATAATGTATTTTGTTACCCATTTTGTGCTCGTCACGTTTCGTGCATTACTGTAAAAAATTGAACCGTAAAAACGAGTTAACCTACTTTCAGGTGTGCCACGTTGTCTGTGTGTGTGTGTATGTCTGCTTTTTATGGGTGTGTGTTTGCCAGTGCTCTAACGTGTATGTGTGTGTATGTGTGTGTGTGTGTGTATAAGGTGCATACAGTTGCAAGTGAGCTGTTCCATGCAAATAAACAAACAAACAAAAAAACACAAATACACGAATGCAAAGGCGGACACATGGAAGAAATTTGATTCATTTGCATTTTGCTCCCCCAACGGAAGCTAGCACACACACACACACACACACACATATATATATATACATACATATATGTCTGCCCTTAACGCATACTAAGAAATATAACAATCCTCGCGAAAACATATATAGACGAGGTCAAAATATTAGTTATAGATCCTTAAGCAGAACCATTTGCATAAGTTTATGTGTTTTTTAAAGCCAACCAAAAATGGTAACATATTTTTAAAAAAATATTAGGAAAATAAATCAGTTTAAACAATTTGTTTGTTTGGTTTTCAAAATCTTCTTAAATAAGCAGAGAAAATTGTGATAATCTTTGTATTATTTGTACCCAGATGTAAGCCAATAATTTCCTGATATATTTTTATTTATCTATTGAAGAAAATCCCAACGAATCTCATTAAAATGTATACCAACATTGATGAGTTCCCAAGGCGATATATACCTATATTCTACTGCTAATTCTTCGATCAGTATAAGGATCGTGAAGCTTTAAAACTATAGTTTTAGCCCCTATTACGTATGGCCACATTTGTAAAAGGCTGAGGGGGTAGCGAGTCTCTGTGTTACACAGTTAAACAGCTTTTAAGCCAAAAACAAAGCCCCCCAAACGAAAGGGTGAAAAAAGGGATGGCAAAGGCGGGGGGGGGCACAAAAAAGGGGTGCCTTTGGGTTGCCTTTGGGGTCACCGCAAAGCGAGTGCAGTGCCCTCAATTAGAAGGCGCTCAAGGACAACGGCAAACAGCTGCAACAACAGCACGGAATGGCAACAACAGCTGCTTCTACTCGCCAAAAGTTCGCCTTTAATTGCTGACAACACGGCGTATACGTAATGCAGCCCTGCATTTTCACAGGAAAATCACTGCGCGCGTGTGTGTGTGTGTGTGTGTTTGTGCTTTTTCTTGCATTTTGATTTGTACGGTTTCACCCTTTTGCACTTTGAACTATGCATATTTCTCAAGCAGCTCGCGCTTGGCCTTCTCCAAAAAAAAAAATGTAAAGCTGGGGTGGAAAATGGAACCAAGTACATAGTTTGGCGTTGCCTTGACTGGCATCCTCCTTTTGCATCCTTAGCCTCATCTTCAGACTCAAGTTACTGCCGCAAACAAAAACAGAAACAGTGCGAAAACAAAGTTAGAAAAAGGCTTCTTGGAATACCCTGTAGCCTGATATGGTTTAAAATATTTGTTTATATATTAATTTGTTTCATTTTAAATTTATTATGTTGACTATTAGATATACCTATTTGTGTGATATTTATGATGTTATTTTGAGGATTTCTGCCTGTTTTCCAATTAATTTAACTACAAAGCTGGCTAAAATAACTCATTTATAAGCTAAGAGGATACTAAACTATTAACTGCATTTTTTCTATATAAAAGATTCAGCCATGCCTTCCGCTCCTTTCCCTTTATTTGTCGAGTGTTGCAATTTGTGGAGTGTTTGTCCGGGTTTCTTCTTCTTCTTTTGCACTGTTGCTATGGCTGTTGTTGCTTTTATTGTTGCCTTTGCGTCCTCGACGTTGTCTCTGCTGCCTGCTGACTGAATTTTTGCAAGGACACGCACTTTGCGTCTGAGCATAAGGAGCCACAAGTCGTTGGCGTTTGTTGCCCGCCACAAGGACACTCGACGAATGAATGTATGCCAGGATTTGGCCCCCCCCTTAGCTCCTCTGGTGGTGCCTTCTCCACATTTTCTGCAGCAGCAAAAGCAGAAGCAGCAGCCTCCAAATGTGCGGCAACCGGATGCAAGAGCAGCCTTCGGTGGAGGTGAAGCGAACGACAATCCTGAACCTGAATTTCTCCTCGGGCGCCAGGAAATGACTCTCTGGCCAGAGTCCGTTGCAGGGAGAGAAAATAGATGTGTATAGAAAATTAATAGAGGGTTAAGTAGAGTCCTTATCTTGGGGGTGTTCTTATAGATTCCTTTACTAAACTATTTTTATAAGTTTTACTTGTAAAATAAATTTATTAGCGATGGCTCACACTCTCTAGTATAACTACGGTTAGGTACATTTTCATAACAATGATGTTTATGAGCTAAGATCGGGATATTTTTTTGTTTTGTTTTTTGTTTAAATATTTTTCTATTCCATACATTCGTTTTTTTTGGTCAGCTATGAAGTCGAGACCCCTTCTGGCGTATCCTCTTCCCTTCCCTTGTTTTACTCGCAATCTTGACATTTAATTATCTGCTGTTGGCTGCAGCATCTGCCACAGATGATGCCGAGCTGTGTGTCAAGGTCGTCGCATTGTTTTTGGCGGCTGCGGCTGGCGGGAAATTCACCTGCTGAGGTGAGCAGCTGCCAAGGCCCAAGCCGTGCAGGAAATTTGACCAAAAAAAAAAAAGGTTCAAGGCGGAATCTATAAATTTTCGATGATGGATCGCGTTGCGCGCTAATCGATTTCAGGGTCGGAAATGCCATTGGGGGAAATAAGTCTTTAATTTATGTAGGAAATTAAGTAAATAAATGGAGATTCTAATGCATAAATAGATTTTTGACCATAAAAATTGCTGATAGTAATAATATTTTGCCATATTTCTTAAATGTATGTTTAAGTTACCAACGACTGAATAAATCTTTTAATAATTTAATAAGAAAAACAATTCACATAAGTTATTACTATTGTTAAACAAATTCTTATTATATTATATGAGTATATACATTTGTATATTATTTATATATTTGCTTATTTATTACAAGCCGTTATTTACAAGTCGATTGCTTAAAGTTATAAACTGAAGCTACAGAGAAGGAGGCAGCCATGGTTTCTATATTAAATAAATAATTTGTTGCTTTTTATTTAAATGATTAGTTATTATTTAATTAACTTTAACTTGCAAATGTTAGGTGAATTGATTATGCTTTAATATCTAATACCGTGGTAGTTAGCATTTAACTCAAGTTTACTTACATTTCATATTATTAATATGACTCTGGATGCCAAAATAATAGTTATTAACTAACTAACTAACTAATTTCTAACTGCTTGTTCTTGTTCCATTAAAGTTGTCGAAATGGAGCGAAGCGAAAACCGGCGAAGAAGGCGAAGGTAAGGCCATAAATCTAAGCATAAATATTTTCCATAATTTCAACTTAAATATTTTATTAAAAATTAAATTAATTCAGGATTATAAATATGTAATATATATAATATTATATAATATATTTACTATTTATGAAAAATACCCTTATTAAAGCTAAGATATTTGGATTATTAAGAAAATCTTTAGCTTTAAAAATGTGTTTATTAAGTACACATACCCATATACATATATTATAGAAGTACCAATATAATAATAAGTTTTCGAAATATCTAGATAGTTACAAAAATATTTATTTAAACAAATGTTTTCCCATAATTTTCTAAGACAAAAATGATAAAAATACCCTCTAAAACTGAATATAATTAGCCAATTAACAGAGCTCATCGTTAACTTCGCTTTTGGAATAGCACCACTTATATATTAATTATTTATTTATTTGTGTTTAACCTTAGGCAGCTTATTAATTTTTATCCGTTTAAGGCTGCAATTGAAATGTGAATTTTGCAGCGCTGCGGTGTCTGTGTTTTCAGGTCAATCAATAGCATTCCGATTCCTATTCCGATTCTCGCCAGTGATTAGTATATGGCAGCATATCTGTGTGTGCGTGCTTGTGTGCAACATGGCGGCTCTGCCGACGCCATTTTACTTGGCCAACATCCTGTTCCCAGCGCCTGTGTGTGTGTGTGTGTGTGCTGGCATGGTATTTGTGACTGAGCTCTTGTGTGTGTGGTTTACGTGGGGCTCGCGACCTACGACAACATGAAGGCAAGTTGAGTTAGGTTAGTTCCTGCGCAGACTCATACCATGGCACTCGAGGGAATATAATATATAGAAACATATGAGTAGTTGTAGGTGTGTGTGTGTGTGTGTGTGTGCGTGTGTGTTACTGTGCCTCGTAGGTGCAATCAATGAAAGTTCAACGCACGTGAAACGTCGTTACCTTGCCCGAAACTTCTCAACTTACAAATAAGTGAGCGTTTAACTTGGCAAAAGGAGTTCTAAATATAAAGTTAGGGTAGGAAAATTGAATTATAATTACAGGGGAATGCCATATTTATTACTTTAAAACAACTTATTAATCATTTTTACCTTAGATTTTGAATTAAAAGACTTATGAATAATTATTACCTACAAACTTCTATAGAATATAATCCAATTTCTTATAATTATCAACCTAAATAAGCTTAACTTCAAGATTTGTATTTATATGAATCATAAAAATTAACTATATTAATTTATTTAAAATATAACTTATATTTAGCAATATTTATTTGTTTTATTTCTAAGGTTTCTGATTTTTAAAGAACTGAAATTTATAAGTTATGTTTGTTTTAAGTTAGGAACTAGATTACAAAATTTATTTACAGCTTAAGCTAATTACGAATATAATTGTAATTATTTATTATATTACATATTTTATTCTTAATTTTGTATAAAACATAATTACAGAAAATATTTATTTCCATGACAAAAATACATTACATCAGCTTTAAAATTGTTATTTCTATAAAATTTTCCAAAGATCCAATTTGAACTCCCCGCAAAAACCCTAAAAAGCTTCTCCCACAGTTTAAATAAATCTCAACTTTGACCTTTGCAAATAATTTTGCATACTAAAACACATTCTGTGTGAGGCAAGGGGTCTTCTTTCGGTTCGATGTTTGTTTTCCTGCCGATGCAGCCAATGTCATTTGAAATTAAATGCCAAAAAGTGACAACACTTCGAAAAACACACACACACCTACACACACACACCTACACACACACACCTACACACACACACACACACACCCTTTTGACATTGTGTGCGTGTGTATTGCTTTTTAATATGCAAACAAAATAGGGGCAAAAAAGCGGGCTGGCAATAATTGACCCAGATTTCTGATGCCACCCTACAAGCCACGACATATCGCGTATACGCCGCGTGTTTGCGTTTGCTCTTGTGCCTTGCCTTCTACCCCCTCCCTTTCTTTCGCTCTCTACCTCTGCACTTTTTCTTCTTTTTTTTTGCTTTTGAAATTATTATTTTATTTTACAACCAGAATAACATAATGATAAGGCTAACGATTATCCCCAGGCTGTCGGAAGTCAGTGCACATTTTAATGGCAATTTTGTATGATTTCTATGGCAACTGTTTGCCTTGAAGTTAGTCTGTCTGCGCGTTCCATTCAAGGTCAATTTGGGTTGGAGGATTAAGCGAATGAAGTAAAGTCCTTTCAGGACGTATATATGTATATGTATGATAACTAATGTTGCATTATTTAAGAAACTGCATAAAAATGTAGAAATTAATAATAATAATACGGAGCACTTGAAGAAAAAACATTATAACACAAGTAAATAAAAATAAAATATAAAGTTGGCCTTAACTAACGACGTCAGTTTAATCCTGGCCAGCGAACGAACAAGGGAGCCAACAACAATAACATGATTTGTTTTACCTGTCCAAAATTAAGAAAACTGCTAAATATAAATCTGAATAAAAAGTGTAAAAAATAATTAAAAAATTAATCAAAAACCTTCAAATAAATAAATATCAAATATAAAGATGGCCCTAACTAGCGACGTCAGTTTATTCCTGGCCCCCGGACGATCCAGGAAGGGGATAACTACCACATGGATTTTAAGACTGCGCAAAATTAACGAAATTGCAATAAAATGTATATAATGATTGTACTGCAAAAGATGTTCCACGCCTACGTTCCGCCGCTGTACAGTTTGATGACATATTACGACCAATTGCTACTCTTAAATATAAATAATAAGTATAAAAAATAAGTAAAATAAAATAAAAACTTCAAAACCTAAAGATAAATTTACCGAAAAAGGAAGAACTAAAAAAAATGTTTGTATTTTTAAGCCAAGTACTTGATTGCTCATCCACCGCACTTCGAGATACCATTTTCAGCTGCGACATTGACAACGATCTGTATTGATCAGACGCAATAATATTTATAAATAATAAACAAAAAAAAATAGAAAGTAAATAAAAAGTAACTAAAAAATTGAAATAAAAAAAAGTAGGCTTAGTATAAAATAATGAGGAAACGACCTGAAGAGCCAAGAGCTCAGAGTCGAATGAGCTGCCCAAGACAGGAGGCCGTCTTTTATATTCTGCCAGACAAGCTCCTGTATTGATGCAGGGTTGCAATATCGCCAGGGTTGTATTACCGCCAGGGTTGCATAACCGCCAGGGTTGTATTACCAACAGGGTTGTATTACAGCCAGGGTTGTCACCGTAATAACTTCGAAAACGTTACTTAACATATTTGTATTATTGCTCTAAAATATTCCTTAATTTGTGATTCTCTCTTTGAGTTTTACGAGTGGAGTTTTTCCAAATATCAGAAAAGTCTGACTATTAAAATAATGTTATATATTTTATATCTAAATATATAATTAGCTAAAATCTCTATTACAAGTTTTTTTTAAATAAAAACATCCTTTTTTTCCTTCTCCAGACGACGGAAAAAAGCTGCACTTTGTGAGTCCTGCGAGACGAAAATCGGTGCTGGCCCCGATCCTAAATAAAATCAAGAATGGTGCCGCCGATGCCTCGGATAGTGCCGAGAAGAAACTGGGCAGCGAGAGCAGCGGCAGTGGCCACATTGCGGTCCAGATTGAGCCAGCCAGGCGGGTCAAGGTGGGTGGGAAAGTTCTCATCTCCTATTAAAAAAGAAAATTAAATTAAATATTAACTAACTATAATTTATCCCCCCTCTAGCGTCACAGCATTCACGGCATGATGGAGGAGGAGAATACCATCCGGCCGCATCAGGAGATCCGTCAGCTGACGCTGGAGGAGAAGAAGTTCCTGCTGGCCGTGGAAAGGGGCGACATGGCCGGCACGCGTCGCATGCTGCAGAAGGCCCAGGACACGGACTATATCAACGTGAACTGTGTGGATCCCCTGGGACGCACTGCCCTCCTAATGGCCATTGACAACGAGAATCTCGAGATGGTGGAGCTGTTGATTAACTATAATGTGGACACAAAGGATGCCCTGCTGCACTCCATCTCCGAGGAATTCGTTGAGGCTGTGGAGGTGCTGTTGGACCACGAGAATGTGACCTTTCACAGCGAGGGCAATCATGTGAGTTTGGGACTCAAAGCGAAAGCCTTTGGAGTGCATGATTAATTCTCTTTCTTCGTATGCCCAGAGCTGGGAGTCTGCCTCGGAGGACACCTCCACCTTCACGCCGGACATAACGCCCCTGATCCTGGCGGCGCATCGCGACAACTATGAGATCATCAAGATCCTGCTGGATCGCGGCGCCGTTCTGCCAATGCCTCACGATGTGCGCTGTGGCTGTGATGAGTGCGTCCAGTCCCGGCAGGAGGACTCCCTCAGGCATTCGAGGTCCCGCATCAATGCCTATCGAGCGCTGGCCAGCCCCAGTTTGATAGCACTGTCCTCCAAGGATCCCATACTCACGGCCTTCGAGCTGTCCTGGGAGCTGCGCCGCCTCAGCTTTCTCGAGCACGAATTTAAGGTGAGGTCCTGGTCTTAATTTATGATCTATAACTAATATTTTGCCACAGAACGAGTACCAGGAGCTGCGCAAGCAGTGCCAGGATTTTGCCACCGCCCTGCTGGACCATACTCGCACCTCCCACGAGCTGGAGATCCTGCTCAACCACGATCCCACCGGTCCCGTTTACGAGCACGGCGAACGGATGCATTTAAACCGCCTGAAGTTGGCCATTAAGCTGCGCCAGAAAAAGGTCTGTTTTCCTTTAATAAAAAGGATACATATTTGTATATATACGTTATCCTTCTTATCCTGTCAGTTTGTGGCCCACTCGAATGTTCAGCAGCTGCTGGCAAGCATCTGGTACGAGGGACTGCCCGGCTTTCGGCGAAAGAACATGGCCCTGCAGGCGGTGGATATCATACGGATTGGCATACTGTTTCCCATCTTCTCGCTGGCCTACATCCTGGCACCCTACTCCAGCATTGGCCAGACCATGCGCAAGCCCTTCATCAAATTCATCTGCCACAGCGCCTCCTATTTCACCTTTTTGTGTGAGTTTAATAACTTAAATTATCTTGATCTTTAGATATAAACTTTGATTTTTTCACTTTCCAGTTCTCCTGATGCTGGCATCCCAAAGGATTGAGACCTTTATAGGTGGCTGGTTCTTTGCGGACAACTCCGGGATGCTTAATAAGGTAATAACTCTAGGGAAATATTGAATTTATTAAACTATAAATCAATATTTATATATATTTTTTATATATTTAGGTAGAGGAAGTGCCCACAAAACGTGGAGCCAAGCCCACATTCATTGAGTGGCTGATCCTGGCCTGGGTTAGTGGACTCATCTGGAGTGAGGTGAAGCAGCTGTGGGATGTGGGCCTTCAGGAGTATCTCAATGATATGTGGAATGTGATAGATTTCGTCACGAATTCGTTATATGTGGCCACAGTAGCTCTGCGTGTTGTGTCCTTCTTTCAGGTGAGTCTTACTTAATATTAACCAGGAAGAAAACATAAAGAAAATATATATATATATATTTATAATATTTTTAGGTCCAAAAAGAGATGATCTTCAACTCACATGCCACGGATCTGCCGCGTGAACGTTGGGATGCCTGGGATCCCATGTTGATCTCGGAGGGCCTGTTCAGTGCAGCGAACATTTTCAGTAGCCTCAAGCTGGTTTATATTTTCTCGGTGAATCCGCATTTGGGGCCACTGCAGGTTTCCCTTTCCCGGATGGTTATGGACATTATGAAATTCTTTTTTCTCTATGTTTTGGTGCTCTTTGCCTTTGGCAGCGGTCTCAATCAGCTTTTATGGTAAATTAATAATTAAAAATTATTATATAAAATAACCTAAAAAACCCAGAAACTTCCTTAGGTTAATATTATTATTTTAGTTTATATTTTAACTAAAATACAGATTTATTTTACTGAGAAATGGAGTTTAAAAGGGATTTATTTTGCAGCGCCCTTTACTCCTACTCTTAATTCGTTAACAACAAAAAATAATGAGAGAAATAATAACTAACTAGAAAGGAAGCTAACTTCGGCAAGCCGAAGTTTAAATACCCTTGCAGTATGTAAGTAATTAA